>JAOTOM010003387.1:0-152789 GCA_034440615.1 Ashinkailepas kermadecensis | reverse complement strand
GAGAAGTGACACTAACACAGTGCAAGTGTTGTATTGACGTGGTACTGGTTCCCGTTGTATGAGGCCGGGCTGAAGTCACACTAACACAGTGCAAGTTCTGTATTGACGTGGCACTGGTTCAATTTGCATGAGGCCAGGCTGTGTTGAATGGTGACACCGATGATACATGGACACACGACACGCAAATAGCAGCCATATCATGTCATTGTGGCAGAGGGTGCACATGGCAGCAGGGTGGGAAAAAAGACCGATCTTTGATTTTCCGCAACAAGAACATCAGCTCGTCTGAAAATTGTCCTCTCCTTCTTCTCCCAGTAAGGCTGTTCTCTGGAAGGCTGAAGGCTTCGAAAAAGTTCCAAAAACCCACAGTAAAGTACAAAAAGTAGCTTCTGATATCACAGACACAAATTCATCCGACTGAATCGCCAAAACTAACCATTTATAAATCAAAGCTTCCAAAGCATGAAGTCAACCTTCCATGGTGGGAATGCTTTCAAAACGTTTACTTAGCTACTCATACACTCCTGCTCATGTGTTGGTATCGTGGATATGGTTGAACAGCTTGCGATTATACATCATGTCTGCTGTGTTTTTTTCAGTCATTTCCCAAGCTAGTATGTGATCAATGTTGAACTCCCGAAACTATACCGGCATTGATATTTCACACTGTACACCAGAAACACTAAGCTCAGCAAGTGAAAACAGCTTTCCGCCGTTCACTGCACATAATTGAGGTGCATTTGTGTGCACTGAAATCAACATTAAGGTTCACGACGCTATTTCAAGCACAACAATACAAAAACGTACGACCATTATCACCAGTCATTAACCCTTACCATGGTGTCGCTGGCATTCTCTGACGAGTGCTTTCCACATTCTTCGGCGGCCTCAGCTCCCAGACTCCTGTTCCAGTCCGGGACAACACGAGCGCTTCGGACGGCACCCTCGCCAGCCGGCCAGAGGCCAGCTCGGTCGGAGGCGCCGGCTGTTCCGACAGTAGCCGTCTGCGTCGTCACCGCCAACTGCTGGTCGGCCAGAGCCCCCTGGTCTCCACCGGCCGCAGGCGGCACCGCCAAGGCGCCGGTGCTGACCGCTGCCGGCTGTTCGGGCATCACCGCTCCGCCCAACTGGCCGCCCATGTCCAACGCTTCCAGCTCGTCGAGCACCACGGACGACAGCTCGTCCACCGTGACGTCTGTCCCGCCGGCACCGGCGCCGGTCGCCTGGTCAGCCAACTCCCCACCACCTGTGTCGGCCACCTGAGCGGTGGGTTCGGCCGTCGGTTTGTCGGTGCCGTCGTCGGTGCCGTCGCCGGCCCGCTCCGACAGCACGGCCCCAGGCGGCGCGACGGTCGGCCGATCCGGCAGCACCGTCAGCAGACACGAGAACTGCGCCTCAGCCCGCAGCAGATCCGCCTCCGCCTGCCGGGCCGAAGACGTGTGCCTGTGATGGGGCACTCAGACACTACGCTGTGGCGCCTCGAAGTTTAACACATTGCTAAACCGTACGTGCACCGCACGCCCGTCAAATCCTCGGCGGCGGTCCGCGAGGTGAAGCATCAGGTGGTTAACCCGCGACCAATGACTACTCGCTACACTTCAGCTCATCCCGGCTATCCTCGCTATCCCGTAACGTAAAGGGACCACATGCTCCAGTCTACTTAACCTGTCCGTTAAAACAGCATGCAAGTCTTCATCTCCAACCTCCATAAAACAGTGTCTTGACAAATCGCCACTAACTCCACAGTATACACAGACGTGTGTGGTGGTAAAGTAATGCCTGTGTGGCTGTCCAACGCACAAATTCAGAACAAGTTCCACTGTCAGTATTCGACCCGCCTGTGCAGTTCCGTGAGTAGTATCGACATCAGTCTATTCGTTTCAAGGCCTTTGTTTTAAGAAGCTCTGGGACAATGCTTCTTTCCCGGCAGTCGCAAAGAAGGTATCGACTATTAGTGAGATAAGCTCCCATGGTAGTATTCGCAGGCGATTCACCCTCGCGACGTCCCGCAGTCGGATACGAGCCTCTTGGAAGAGTAAACAGACTCATACGCAGAAAGGCCGTAGTCTGTGTCCTCTTTTCCCGCTAAACATCGATAACATACGAAGAGAGAAAACGGTTTTGTATAAGTGAAGCCCTCGGAATTATCTCAACCTCATTGCGTACCCAGCTTGTCCCACGGCGCCTTATACCAGTTATAATTCAGATAGAATACATGACTCCAGAATAGCCAGGGGTGCCACAGTAATCCCAAGCTTGTCACGGATGTCTTTACTTCAAAGCCAGAGCTGGGTTCAGATGTACAAAGCAGACCGATCACTGCTTTGTTCGATTTGTTTCCTCGAAGACGATAAACATTGCTGCTCAACGCCCTTCCACTGATAGCACGACTTATTCCCATCGATATTTCCACCAAGTTGAGCACGGTTGACAGACATTCTCCAGGCCAAATATAAACACATACCAACTATGAAGGGCCGGTCTTCATGCCCGTAAAACATGGCACCAGATGATCGCACAGAGTGGGTGATAAATTGGTAAGTAGAGTACAGTTTGTGAAACTGGCATGGTCCTACATGGCAAAAACATGAAGGCAACGAAATCCCATGCATTGCAACCATATTAAAGCGAATCGTCGCCACAACCTGGACAGGAGAGGCCATGCAATATTGCAAAGGGCCAGCAGCTAGGACCACGAGTGTCCCGAGACTCCGCTAACCTGCAGACTGTTGGCCCGCTCGGCCACGGAGCTGGCAGCCGTCTCCTCCATGGCTGAGAGACACTGTTCCCAGATGCCGACCGCGCTGGTGTCCAGCGTACTGATCCGCCCCAACGCCGAGTACATTCGCTGGCGCAGTCGCTCCTTGCGCGGAAGATACCTGTCGGCCGGCTCCTGGCGACCAGTCACGAGGAGGCGTCACCAGGGCCAGCCTCCATGGATGTGGTTTCGTGAGACGGGAGGATATAATTTTTGAATTGGATTGATATTCCCCAACCCGTTATTTCGCGGGAAACGCACGCTTTTTCTTTACTTACGTCCATTTCCAGCTTACCTTTTTATCAAATATGTTATCTCCAGATCTCATTCTCTTCACCTAGGGAGCAACTTCACGCATGCTAAGCTCGGTTGCTGTCTCGGTCCTCGAGCCAGACCCACGCCTCGGCAGAACAGTGTCATACACCCTGTCACGTCTGGGGCGTGATACCACCGACATGGGACTATGTAGCTCATACCAGATCAGGTCAGGGGAGAGCAGTGCCATGGATCATGGATGTGTAGTGACACATCCATGATGGTAGAATAGAGCGCGGAGGGAGGTAAATATGCATCACCTCTGCCACTGACCATCGGCAGCTCACACACCACTTCAGCCAATGACCACCGGCAGCTCACACACCACCTCAGCCACTGACCACCGGCAGCTCACACACCACCTCAGCCACTGACCACCGGCAGCTCACACACCACCTCAGCCACTGACCACCGGCAGCTCACACACCACCTCAGCCACTGACCACCGGCAGCTCACACACCACCTCAGCCACTGACCACCGGCAGCTCACATACCACCTCAGCCATTGACCACCGGCAGCTCACACATCACCTCCATCACTGACCACTAGATGTGCTCATTTTGCCAAAAGTGTTAGAAGTTATAGCTTCAACAGGTTTATCGTATTATTGTAGCTATTTTGAATCCATTGGCACCAACATTTATAGCTTCTTAATTTGTATCTACGGGCCGCACACGAAGCCTACAAATCCGTTTCTTTTTAAATAAATAATTCAGGCTATTTTGGTACCTCGAGAATTAATGAAGATAACTATATCAACCTGCACCATCCGTGAATCGCTTGGACGAAAATAAAGTATACTTGAAAATTGGGGTAAAAGCTGTATTTCCCATTTTTACCACTATGTGTAGTCATCTGCCTTGTGTCCATTGCTGATGGACTTAGTACCTGGAGAGGATAGATCACCTTGGATTCTTCACAGGATGGTCAGTCATGAATATGCAAAGGTACAATGACAAGGTTATTTTTGTGGAAAAGAAAAATGAGCAGACCAGTGATAAGTTGGTTGGTTGATTGGTTGGTTACTTGGGCTTGAGGGGGCAACAATCATGATGATCATATTGCGCCTATGACCAGTAAATAAGTGATTAAAAACAAATGTGACATTCTCTGCAAATATGCATCAGGCACATCATGTGTGCGAAACGTAACTGGTGTGGACATACAGTTTGAAAGCATAGCTCACATGCACGCAATTGCCAAAATTGAAGCAGAACATCAAATGATGCATTCACATCATGGTTCTGGCTCACTTGATTACACGATGATCATAACACCTCATGACTATACATCGTGTACAATGTATGTTAGATCTACTTACTCTTCATGCCAGCATTTTATGAACTTCATTAACGTGCTGCAAGGTACGGCGATGTATATAGGCTGATAAAGGCCAACATACAGTTTCAAAATGAGCGAAACGTCTAACCAAGAGGTCAGGCCTTGTTTGTTGTTGTTGTTTAATTCCGACTTGATGCGACTTCACTCATAGTGACGGCTTATAAAAAAAAGTGCAGGTTGATATAATTATCTAGATTAGTTATTGATAATATGAGATAACCTAAACTTTTTTTTAATTGGCTCCATGTGCGACCCCATAATTTTTTTTTAATGTGTACATCTATGCACCAATGGGCTCCAAATGGCTGAAAGCTATAATTAAAGTTGAAGCTATAACTTTTCAGTTTCATCAAAATGTCTGGCCAGCGTCGGCACATCACCTCCGCCAGTACACATCGGCAGCCCGCACATCACCCCCGCCACTGTACATCGGCAGCCCGCACATCACCTACGCCACTGCACATCGGCAGCCGCACATCACCTCCGCCACTGTACATCGGCAGCGCGCACATCACCTCCGCCACTGTACATCGGCAGCCCGCACATCACCTCCGCCACTGTACATCGGCAGCCCGCACATCACCTCCGCCAGTACCCATCGGCAGCCCGCACATCACCTACGCCACTGCACATCGGCAGCCCGCACATCACCCTCTTCACACCCCACTCATGGACGTGAGAAGAGGGTGATGTACGACGTACTTGTAAGACGAGAAGTACGGTCATGGGCACTAAATGATAACGCACTCAACGCGACCGAATACCCACACAATCAAACAAACAAAAGTAGTGGTGTTTGGCTCATAAACAACCAATTGCGATTACCGCAGGTCAATCACCGCAGGTCCGCAATACCAATCACCGCAGGTCAGGCATCATTTAAGGTCACATGAATCAATATCATTACACGTTTTAATCATGATTAAATGACGTCTACCCGCAGGGACCACTACCAGCCAGATTAATTTCCGGTCAGAAGAAGGAAAATAAGCACGAAGCATTCTCGAGATGTCATTTAACATTATGAATTGTCAAACAATTAAGATGTGCTTACTACTTACAACTGATCAACATTTTTATCTACATCAGGTCAAAACTGATGGGCTGTGCCATCGAACCAAGCCTGTTTTTCACTAAGAGGGACAGGGATTGTCCAGCATAGCGTCCTCCTTCCCCCGCTAAATACCCTCCTCACACTACCAACCCCTACGAACGAGGACATCAGCATAATGCGCAGAGCACCATAGAGGCGAGGGGCTATAATTGTAGACCAAGCGTTGCGAAGTAAGTTTAAGGAGAAGTTTTACTAGGTCGGCGCGCTTTAATTGATCAATGCTATGTAATAGCACTAAGCCAGAGCAGACCACCCACCTCGGATGGAACCCGACGGGCCTCGACGGCGTCGTCGGCCGACGGCGGCGCCAGAAGATCGTCTGCGTCTGCGTCGATATCGCCGCCGCTGCGCACGCCGAACACTCCGGCGCGTTGGGCGGCGTTACGCAGGTCCTGCCTGTTGAGCAGCAGGGTGCGGGCGGGCGCGCGTTCCGGAGCCTCGCACCGCCGCACTCCGCTCATGATGGCGTCGAAACTGACGCCAGTCACCACCTTGTCTGTAGGCACGCAGAGGAGGGGGTCAACGCCCACCCGTGGGTGACAGGGATGAGGCGGAGCATCCTCATGAGGTGACAAGGAGATGTACCAGATGGAAGGATGAACCGTCATTATTTGGATAGATGCGAGAACCACTTGAGTGGTTGGCTGAGACAAAGCAATGAAGGTCAAAGCCAAAGAGTGGATCAAGTAGGAGGGTGGCAGCATTATGAAGCGGAATTCCGTTACGACTTCGATATTCGAATAGGACTAGCTTCGAATAGGACACAGCACGAAAAATGGCAGACAGAATCCTTCCTGGCTGACCTCAACCGACTGATGAGTCCCTACCGACTGATGGACCCCTTTGGTCGCAGCCGGACTCTGATCAGTGAAACCACTAGCCAGTCAAATCCTCCTTGGCCACAACCATACCATCCGCGATCATGGTCCAACCGTCCCTGATCCGCCAGACTCTCGTGACCACCCAGACCCATGCCGTCCAGATTTCTCCTGACAACAGTGAGACTCCATAGCATCCGAAAACCCCTTGTTGGCAGGGTTGGAGAGGAAAATGTGAGCCAACCAAATTCGGGGAGGATAATTATCTTCCTGTTCCTGCCATTGGAAGTTCATTTTTTACACTGTCCATTCAGTTTCTGATATTTCTATTGAAATATGCAGTTATTTCAAACAACATCATCCAATCTTTCGCAAAGAACACGAGAGGACAACTTCCTGGAGATAATAGTGTTCTGGATAGCACAAATCCGGGACCAGGCCGTGTTCTAACCCTGCTCACCCATCAGTCGTTTCCGGTCCATGCTGGACAGTCGGATCTTATCCAGGTCGAGGCCGTGGCCGTAGTGTTGCAGACAGCAGGTGACGGTGATGCGTCCGTCGGGCTGGTGGCGCGCGCGCAGGTAGGCCGTGCACAGGCGGCCCGTGGCGACCGTGCCCGAGCGGCGGGCGCGCCGCCGCCGCTCCGCCTCGTCCACCACCCGGTGTATGCCCGACCGGTTGCACATGTAGTGCTGGACACCCTCTGCGGTGGAGACCAGACCACGTGTTGATGGGGGCTCTACTGAACACCATTTGTTTGTGGATACTATAGTATGTTTGGGATCTCGCTAATCTGTAGCATCTGACGAAATTAGTCGTCTACAAAACGCCTGGAAATCAATCTAGTTCGCTTTCAAATCCATCTTCACGTAATACATATGCACTGCAGCTTGGAAAGAACTGGCAATTATTCGCTCATGTCATTCGAATCCAGAGTTGCTAGAGCCATCCTCGCAGTATGACAACTTCATATTATGAATCATAAATAATTGCTTACACTCAGAGACAACAGGCACTTGACTGTCACCGCCCCTAGTACCGGCAAACGCTTCAGGCTACCTGACACGTACGGGCATTGTCGATGCAGGCGGCTTTGAAGCGAGCGTCTGTGTCGTGCTCCAGCTGTTCCCGCCACTGTCGAAATGCTGAAACACAGATCTAGCCGTCACTGCTGATGGTGGATTGAGCTGGCTTCAAGGGCACATTGAAGTTCGAGCCGCCGGGCGCCAGAACAGCTAGAACGCTGATGATAGCAGTGGAAGCTTATGGTGGGCAGTTCTCAGGTGCCATGTATGACAGTGGATACATTGGTGTCGTAAACGTAAAAGTGATATTGGTGGTGACTTGATGTGTCCTTGGGCGGGAGCGATGTCGGAGTCGCGAGTTCGCTCCAAACCACGTGTTTTATAAATGCGCTGGCACACGCCACCATGACTCCAAGCTATTGCTATTGTGATAACATGTCGAACCAAGAACCAACCCAGAACTTTCTGCTGAGCTAAGTGAAAAATAATGAAAATATTTTTTTTTTATCGAAGTATATTTCCATCTATATTCATTATGCATTGTAGATATGCAATGCAGTCTTTCTGTAAAAAGAAAACATCAAACGTGAAACTACACCATAATCACCTTCACAATTCACGTAAATAGGAATTGCAACTTTCAATCAGCCTGAAAACCTAGATAATCACTCAGAACTGAATGTTTGTCTGATATGTCCCTCATAGACCATTCAGGAAGAAATTGAGGTACTTATTTAGCCACCATCTGGTTCGGGTGCTGCCAAGTTATGTGCTCGTCACATGAACAGGCAGTACCCCGATAGCACTCACCACTGCAGTGCTGTCAAATTGGTACTGTAACAAGTTCGTATTGGGGCCCCTCATTTCGATGCATTTGGCTCCCATGGATCCTGGGGTCAAGCATCAGGTCGGTACCTGCACGTCGACGCTGACGGAAGCGGTCTCTGACGCCGTAGTCACATGCTGGTGACGCGTCGATCGGATGCATCACGTGATGGCGTGGCGATCAGTCGTAGCCACCCCTCTGGTCAATAGCAGTGAACCGCTACCTAATAAGGCACTGGCTGGACTGTCACGTGGTTTGGCAGCAGACCAGGCTTTGACGTGCTCACAAGGACGGACCCCCGCTGACGAGACATTCGGCTCGGAACTTGCGGCTGTGCCTTTGTTACCGTTCGTATTGCTAACTTCTTGAAACCGTTGAACAATTTGTCGCCGTATAAGTCTTATTTAATCACTCAATATATAAGGGCTCTAATTACGGTGGTTCTCAAGAAGGCTCTTGGATTTGAGAGGAGCAATTGAACATGCGAACGAGGTGTCGTGAAACCGAGGAAAAGCTAGACTATCACTACCAGGCAACAGGGACTTGCTTACAATACAGTTCCAATTGGTTCTGCCTGGGCATGCAATACTCTGATAGCACTTACCACTCCAGCTGTCCAATTGGTACCACTCACATGAGTACAACCTGGACAGGCAGTATTCCGATAGCACTTACCACCCCAACTGTCCAATTGGTACCGCTCCAATGGAAATGTGTAGCCATGACAGGACTGGAGGTGGATCCGCAGATCACTGGTCTTCACAGCGCGGAAATCACAGCCAGACTCCACACATACCTGCCAGTGGTGGACATCAGGTTAGACCGTGTCGACTGTGAGACATGTGCATGGGATCAATCAACATTATCACTCTTACTCGCACGCATATATTTAATTGTTCGAATGCACAAGGACCACCACAAAAATACGCGCGGCGCCGACGACGGAAATTCCGTCTGGACCCCGTCCGTAAACCATCTCCAGAACGGTACACATTCAACTCTTTTACACCAATCCTGCAATACTCTTCTATACACTCAAGAAAACGTGCTAATTCCAGATATATATATATGGGGGCGGGGCAGCATGGGCTGGGACACGTCTACACCCAACCCAGTCACATACCGCTCTAGGTTGGACACCCCTCCTGGGTGCGGTGGTGACAATTCTGTCACGGTGTTTGTTGCTGACGTGCGTGCGCAGGGACCGGTCGTTCTTCAGCGATCGGTCGCAGTGTGGACAACGAACCCGCTCCTCCTGTCGGGAGATGACTGCTGCTGATACAGGTACTAGGTAATGGCAGACAGTCAGTAACTGCTGATGCATCAATACCTATGTAAGCTGTCACACTTCATGCATATTCTAAATTGTCTACATGAATTAATTATTGAACAATCACAGGAATTGTACTTTTGAGCAATACATATAACATTGATAGCTTTACAAACTCCATCAATTATTGGACATAAACCATCTGAAATTTCCCTGCAGGTGCCCATGTGCTGTGATGGCTAGTAGCAACATAGCACAATGGTATTTCTTGTGATAGTTCCATTCCTACCTGCCCCATGGGTGTCACCATGGATGGTGGGGACTGGTGCTGGGATGCCCCCTCCCCACCCACTCCCCAAGTGCATCCCAAAATTTAACTTCATGCCATGGCATAGCATGAATAAAATATATATAAATCATTTGTATTCTCCCTAGTCCCTATCCAACATCCATAGCAATGTCCATGTCATTTCCTCACCTGAACAATACAGAGACTGGAGTCCTGCAGAACAATCCTTGTACTAGCTTCTCCATTACCCAAAGTGCACTGTGATTCTGAGCTGTGAGGCACTTTACAATACTCAGGTTTCATGTCTTCATTCATGCTAGAAGCAAAACACCACATTAAAAATACTTCTTGATAAGCAATTATTTGAGTGTTTGAAACACCAGCATAACTCAGGAGTACTTGTGGAAATACATTTCATGCAAAACTGACATGAAAATATACTTCTACCATGGCAGGGTTGATGGATTAAATATTTATTTCCATTACCACACAAACAGTCTTCAAGGACACTGTATGTGCTCTGCCATATCTACAACACATGGGACCACTTACAAAAAACAACAGTCATTAGCAGCAATATGCTGATGCAATTAGGTCACCACCTACTCATACTAAGTGTTCCTGTACTGTATCTTCATTCCACATTGCCTTATTGGAACTTCATTTTGCATGCCGCTTTAAGGCAGGTCCAGAAAGTACCCTCCCCCTCCCCTGTCTCTGCCTCTGCACATCTCCCTGTATCTCAATCTACATGTTTCTGTGTCTATCTGTCTCCATGGCTCCATGTCTCTTCAAAAATTACCGGAAAGCACAAATTAACCAAAGTTTCTTAAGTTTTTTTGGGTCATTCCAGTTGCATCTCATAGGGATGAACTGTCGCATTGGCTTAATCACACTTGTAAATGTTTCTTCACTATTTCTTCTTGAAATGCCATATTGAGCTTGAAGTGAGAAAATACCAAAAAGGTTAGGTCAGGTATGTTGCAATAGTTTGTCACTGACAGAAGAGTGAGCATTTCTGTTGTGAATGAATGGTTACATCATATTAATAACATTCAGAAACATGGTTCTGTATCCATTGTCCTTGACATGTTATTGGTCTGAACTAAAAATTTACTGAAATGTCATGTCAGGCTTAAAGTGAAAAATGACTTATTTCACTGGCAAACTGAAAAGCAAGCACTTATAATGGAAATGAGCTGTCACACCATCTTCATCATGTTAATAAATGAGATAGGTAGGGGAAGAGGGGGGGTTTCTGAACACTTAAGGCATTATGCAACAAATAGCTCTACTGCTGCTTCTGTATGGCTGAACCAGTAATTGGACTGTGTTTACTGAACACAAAAATGAACAAGCTATCCATATTTAAACAGTTCCTTTCAATGAAAATCCTCTAACCACTTGCAAAAAGGAACTTTAAAACATATAATTATTTTCTAGCAGTGTGCCGTATTCTGAACACAAAAATGTTGTTGTTCAGGATTACCTCATGGCTCACTGTAGCTGTTGCGGTATAATCTATTAGTAGCCACTAAAAAATGCTGGTGTAATTGCAAAACAAAATTGAAAGTCACTTCCTTATGGTTTCCTTAAGCCAACTGCTCTTGGAAGCCTGAAATGGTTCCTGTGAACTTCACAACCTCCGTACACAAAGAATAGGTAGAACTATGTGATCAGACTTCCATATTTTGGTAGTGACAGGTTCATCATTTATGAATACCACCATCTTTTTGTTATTTATGCACTGAACATGATGTGGGAGACGACTAAAGGTAGGCATTCAGGAAACAGAACATGTTCAGATACCCCCCCCTCTTCCCCTACCTACCTAAGTAGGACATACCTACTTGAGCAAATTTTAACAAAATCTAGCTAATGCTCACAAATTGCAAACTCACTATTGTGTCTGAATGGGAGTTTAGAGCTAGGCACAGCCAGGCTTACTAGGTTAAGCTCTATTCATTAGCTGTATGAGTATCAGTCAATCATTATTACTTAGTGAGGCTGAATGAGGAGTTTGAAGCAGCATGCCTACTGCCATGAAAAAATTAGGGTATTATTACAGTTCAAGGTAGCCACAAGACAAGTTCTACACACACTTTACCTACATGAAGAATACATAGGGGCTATGTTAGGTTAGGTTAGGGTTTTGTTGTAATTTAGTACAATTTAAAAAAGATTGAGAAACTTCCCTCCCCAAAATTGAGTTTTTTCTTCTTGAAAAAAATAATTAAGGCAATAAATTTGTTCTTTAAGGTGTTTTATAAATTCTTGGGATTTATCATTCCAATGCAATGTTTATCAATGTTACTAAGATGATCAGACCACTCCTTTTCTGTGCAAATGCTTACTTTTCAGGTTGTAAACAAAATAACAGCAAAAAACTTACTTTGAGTTAGGTAACCTGGCATAAAAAGAAATGCTTAAAAATAAAAAAAAAAAAAAAAAAAATATAACCTAACCTACCCTAGCTTAACCTCCCTTTGGAGAAAACAAACACAAAAATAACATTTTTTTAATGTAAAGAAATTTAGCTTCTGAAAATGTTCTACATTTTAAAACCTTAGCCCAACCTAACCTAATGTAACATAAGCCACTTTTCCAGAAAACAAACCTTTATTTTTAAAATCTTTGAATTTTCCAACTTAAAAACCTGAACTAACTTAACTTAACCAAACCTAACCAATTTGTTTCCTTTATGGACGCGAATGTATGTAAAAACGTATCTTGTTACCACCTTAAAGCACAATAATAGGCTTGGGATGAACATGATTATGGTTGGTTATTGGTTTTTACGACACGTCGACCGTTGAGTCATATAGCGTCGCCAATCTCTCACGCCGATTGGTCACGTGCGAAGGATGAATATGATTAAAGCCTTCAGATTTAACAGTAAATGAAATACCAAAAAATATATATATACTTCATGGATGTTGACACCGTTCGACACCATACATGATACTGCATACATCCCCACACCTCCCAAGAAGAAAGTCAATATGCAGCACATAACCCACGGTTCTTCTAAATAGCATAACCCACGCGTAAAGGGCCTTGAACCCGCGTCTTGGAACACCGATGGATACTGCCATATCTGGCACATGTGTTCCGGCATATAAGATAGTCTTATCACAATTATACCAGGAAACTATGCTCCTGGCATCAGTTTTTCCGACAACCAAGCAACATATTATTATTGTAGTTAATGTATCAGGTATAATAGCTGTCTGAATACAACAAATTATTCATGTAAAACAACTCGTGACACAATTTGTGTGCGCATGACTGGAATTTGTTAGTGGTATATCGCCTTGGTTTTAGTTAAAACCACGAATGACGTAATGTATACCCGGAACTACTTGTGTTTCCAGAAACCTATTACGTCTATTACTTCCTCACTGGTCACCGTGGTCGCCGCGAGGCATTCAGCACACAATTCCGCTGGCTGGGTGCGGGCTAGTTGTTGATGTCAAGATTATCCATTGATATCTGCGAGTGACTACCTACTTGCCTATCTAGATACGAAGAATCACCTTCGTTACTATTGCACGTTTTGAATCCCACAGGAACCGGACTGTATCGGAAGTTTCGACCTTAACAAAATGCCGAAGAATAAAGGTAATGTGTAATAGCATGTTCTTTCCTACTGAATGTACCCATACTTCATGAACATAATTAATCTCATTTTGTATGTTTTCAGTATCATGATTCAACCAATTCATATTGGTACAGGGTCAGATACAGGAGGACATAAGGTGCATGTGCACCACTGGGCTCGGTTGTGGGTTCGAATCTCACCTGTCGCTACACTTCGCCCACGACCAATCGGCGTGAGAGATTGGCCGAGGTCGGTATTTTTTTTAGGTCGGTATTTGAGGTTGAGAGGTCGGTATTTTTTTCTGAAAGGGTGTTGGGAATTTTTGGATTTTTTTCCGGAATACTATGTTTATGAACGTGATTCGGAAGATGCGATCATTCGTTTTGTCAGTCAATGCTTACGTCTCGGTTAATCTTAGCGATAATATCTATAATGCGCCATGTATGCCACACTGCTGTTCTTTGTTGCATAATTTATCCATCCCTCACCTGGCACTTCTCAGACGTGATTAAAGGGACATTCAACACTTCACGCAGTTGATTCAACACTTTTTCATGTCGAAAATGCTTAACTTCCGCCTCTTTGCCACATAGATGACACACCACTACTATTCCACCACAACGCCAGAAACAAACTAAGCAGAGCACGACTCGAGGCCGTGATGTACGGATGACGTCACGATAAGTATTACGCTTGTTTTAAAATTATAATATGAGTTTATATTCGTTTAGACAAGAGTAGATTGTATTATGTTAGGTTAGGTTAGGTTTTCCTATTTAATTATGAATTATCATACTATTTGTTGGAAGTCGTGAGGCAAGACGAGACCGAGCAGAAGCTTGCTCTTAGCCGTGCTGTATGTTTAGTTTTTTCGGCATTGTGGTGGAATAGTGGCGGTGTGGCAAAGAGGCAGAAACGAAGCATTTTCGACGTGAAAAAGTGTTGAATCAACTGCGTGAAGTGTTGAATGTCCCTTTAATCACGTCTGAGAAGTGCCAGGTGAGGGATGGATAAATTATGCAGCAAAGAACAGCGGTGTGGCATATATGGCACATTATAGATATTATTGCTAAGATTAACCGTGACATAAGCATTTACGGAGAAAACGAATGGTCTCATCTTCCGAATCACGTTCATAAACATGATATTCTGCACACAAAAAAATCCTGGAATTCCCAAAACCCCTTTTAAGAAAAATTTACCCAACGGTCGACGTGTCATAAAACCAATAACCAACCAACCACCACTGGGGCATGCTAGCACCAATCACAGATTTCTAAGAAGATGTTGTAGAAGCATGCTTCTGAATGTGATTAAGATGATGTCACCATTCAGTCCTGTCTCAAATGCATCCTTTTCAGTTGGCAAAATGCTGTTGCATCATTCTGAGTTGACTACAGAGAAGCTGTTATCCATGGAGTTTTGCATAATTAAAGCTTGAAGCATTTCACATACTCCAAATGGGATTGTTCTAGGATGAATACCATGGTGCCTGCCAAAAAAACTTTGCACTAGGCAAATTCCTCTGAAAATAAATTTCAATGATTGTATGAGGAATCATCCCAAACCACAAAGTATGGCAATTTCAATGAGATCTTAGGCGTTTTTGCAGCAGCAATTTGCTTTCCTGTCTAGTGGCTTTAGATCCAAGCCATTCTTGGCTTCCAATAAAACATGTGAAATATGGATTAAAAATGCATATCATGCATCATTAGGTTGTTTTACAGCAGCTTTTTGCTCCCATCTCATGTGGTTTCAGGAACAAGATAGAGGGACAAGACCCAGCACAATGATATTCATAAATTGTAAGCGACCACCAAATCTAATTATCACATCAGTTTTAATAATGAAATAGGTTTTACTATAGATGCTGCTGAAATAAGTAGAATTAAACTTACAAACATCAGCAAATTCCAATACACTTTCTGATTTACATGGAGACTGCCCTCATCTTTATTGTATCTGGCAACTGACGAATGACTGCCAGATTACAAATTGGCACTATGGTTAAATTAGCAAAGGATGCAATTATAAGCCAACTTCCCGAGCAACAGTAGAGAAAATGATAACAAAAGTATACTTAATTGATGTCAACCAAGTTCATAAACCCATAGGTACCTGATACTCCTGACATGCTCACATCGCACAACTAATAGATATTCACAACACACCCCATGAGTAGGATACTCATGCACCAACCGATTTGCTACTTGCCATCTATTGGGATATGAGTTTTGGAATGTAAAATAGTTTAAGAAAATTATACTAAAAACAATCTGTCTAAAATATTTTTATTCCCACCACCAAGCAAGAAATTTTGTGAACAAAAAACTGAGAAAATTGATTGAAATCAATTCTTATTAATATTAAATGTTCTCTGATGTACTTTTTTAGTTCATGTCTGGAATGTTTTAGTTGAAGCCAGGAATGACATGGAGGAATCAAAACTGACTAGATGGGGGAGCAAATTGCAGCTGTAATACTGCCTATGTAATAATATTAATAAGAATTGGTTTCAATGAATTTTGCAGCTTTTTCATTGATACCAATTGTTGCTCGGTGGTGGCAGGAAGATTGTTAGATGGAGTGTTTTTGGTATAATTTTAATCAAATGATATATTCTGAAACTGTGTGGCAAGTACTCCAATATGTGGCAAGTAACAAATCAGTAGGTGCACATGTGTCCTACTCTTGAGCTGTGTTGTGAATATTTTTATTTGTGCAGTGTGAGCATGTCAGGAGTATCAGGTATGGATGTATAAACTTGGTTGACATCAATGAAGTATGCTTTTGTTAACATTTTATCTACTGTTGCTTAGGAAATTGGCTTATAACTGCTTGGGTGCTAAATGATCTACCATTGTCGATGTGCCCTGAACCCTAATCACACACACACAGCTTATAGCTGCTAATTTAACCATAACACTAATTTGTTATCTGCCAGTCATACATCAGCTGCCAGATTCCATAGAGTTGAGTGCAGTCTCCATGTAAATCAGGAAGTGCATTATTATTTGCTGATGTTTGTAAGTTTAATTATATTTATTTTGGCTGTGTTGATATTAAAAACTGTTTTGTTATCAAAACTTGTGTGGAAAATCAATGTATTTCTTGCTTCTAATTTGTGTGGATCATTATGCCATGTCTCCTCTGTCTATATTGTTCCTGAGCCCATGTGATCTGGGAGCAAAAACTTGCTGCTGGGAGCAAAAGCTGTGAAACTGCCTCTTGTCTGTACAGGGCAGGTGGCCAGCAGTGAGGGGATGAGTACCTGGTGCAGGCAAGTTGATAATCCACTGACACTGCACACATGACTTAAAAAATCACAAGAAGAAAAAATAACATCAATTGGAGAAAACTGCCAAATAAAAACAGTGCTGTCCCTGCTCCCTGTATAATAATCCCTGCTGCCAAATTCAGTTCAGTGCCCCATGTTGTTCAAAATATTTGGGTGGGAAGTGCAGGAGATTGTTTGTGCTTTAATCATGGTTATTGTTGTTTAGGGTGCATCAACTGCAAATATCATGAGGCTGATTTAACCATGTGTGTGTATTTGTGTACTTATTTGATGTGAAAGATGTGTTTATGTCAGTCAAAAAGGTCAGTAAAAAAGGTAGTTGATGAAGAAAACTTGAAAAGCCTCTTGATTTTCTTACCTCATGTTTTTGTTGCATTTGCTGCATATATTCAATCTCCCTGGTGTATATTTTTTCCCTCCCTGTGTGTTGTGGATTTGTTCATGGCTGGTGCTCCTTGTTGAGCAATTTGCCATACTTTCTAGTTTCCCAGATCACCACCTCACTGCAAGACCACAACCACAACTGCAAGCCAATTCAACTGTGCTTCCAGAAGCTACTGTTGATCCTAAATAATTTCGGAATGTATAAATGCATTTTCAAAATGAGCAAATTGAACACAGTACATTTTACTTCAGGCCCAATGTGGTATTTTGGAGAAAACAAAAATCGTGCAACCAGAATCACATTTCTGGACATGATTAAAATGATGGGACAACTCATTCCCCTAGGAAATGCATACTTTTTAGATGGTGACGAACTTATACCAATAATGCAGCCTAGCCCTGCCCTTTCCTTTTGAAGTCTAGCCTAGCCTAGCATGCTTTCTTTGGCAGATTTTGTTTTCTCTTTTTTCTCAAATTGGTACACCTCCAAAGAATTGGTGGTAAATTTGTGCTTTAAGATGTTTTATGAATTCCTCGAATTTCCCTCTCACTTTGTTTTAGCTTTGAAGTTACATTTGCTTTATGGGGTAAAATGTGTGTAAAACTTGTATTGTGAACACAATAATACCAAATTGACATCCAATCAAAATAATCAAAATGCAACCATATCTGTGTTTTTGTCACACTATTGGTATTTCCCCAGTGTTGTTTTTCTGCACTGTCATGGTGCAATTAATTGTGATAGGGCAGCCTGTGAAGTTGAAGTAGGCAGTATAGATCAGATCTAATTGGTGCACAGTGGTATGGGTGGTATGGGTTGGTGCATGCTGGTGTTACCAGACCATGAAATTGAACTGGTTTTGTTGTGGTAGGAAAACTTATTGTTATGCTTAGATGCATATATTATTTGGAAAGTTATAAAAGGTATATTATTGCAAGGTCAGGAAAGATTCATCACCTTATGACAAAATTAGAATGAGCAAGTTTTAGACATTCATGTGTGGCTAAGAAATGAAAGAAAGCCATGCCTGGTACAAAGAAGCAAGCATTAAAAAAAACTGCAAGAGATTAACTTTTCACCAGAGGACATATAGGATAGCTAGAAACAAAGTTAGAATGTGTCTTAAGGCATCTAGATGACTGACTGAACTTAAATTAGCTAGTGAGTATTCAGTGGGAAGTGATGAAAACTTCTTCAGCTTGTACATATTTCCATTTTTAAATGTCACACTACTGGAGGTAAATAGTGAATCACTTGTTGATTATTGTGATATTGTAAAGACCCTAACAAGCAATTCTCACCAGTTTTTTTTTTTTTTACTAAGGAGAACGGTCGTTGAAAACTGTTCACTTAGGAGAACTGTCTGTTGTACTTGTAAAACACTGAAGGTTATCCTGGGACAGGAAATATGTTAAACAAGTATGAAATAATGACTGAAGCCGTAGATAATCATGCACAGAAAATATAGTTAGGTAGGATTGCAGGCCCTGATGATATATGCTAGAAACTTAGCCAAATGTGGTCAGTTTTGTAGTTCCTGTAGGAATATTTTTCAAACAGTCTTGAGTGCTCTGAAGTACCTGAATATTGGTGTAATGCAAATGTAGTACTGATTCTAGAGGGGTAATGCAAATCACACATGGTATTACAGGCCAGTTTGTTTCACATGACTAGTTTGCAATGTGTTGGAGAGCTTCTCAATGAGACTCGTTTTAAGACGGATTTTTAACCTTTTAACATGCACACCGGATGGATGGAATCCACCCACCCATGTTTTTCGACGATATCCCATAAACGGGCGGGTATATTGTAATACAATATTATGATGATGTGACTTTGTAAAAAATTGATAAATGCATCATATGCAAAAAAAATCAATTGGTAAATATACACAATGTGTGGGGTGCAAAGGCCACCGTCCGGGCCCACCGCGGGCCGACCACTCAGCCACCGAGCGTTCAAGGTCAAAGGTTTCGTCGGTGCGGCGACCCGGTATGGCGGCCGATCTCGACCCCATTTGACCCTTAATACATTGACCTAGGGTCATGAACTTTATGCTGAAGTGAAAGAGCGAATCCCCCCTCCATACAATGTGCATTATGTGAGAGGCTCTCCGGTGTGCGTATTACGGGACACTGCATGGATTTCAAGTTGGGAGATCGTGCTTAGCTAACCTTCTGGACCTCATGGGGAATGTAACTAAGGAAGTCAGCAATGAAAGCAGGATAGACATAGTGTATTTAGACTTCAGCAAGATCTTTGATATAATTCCACACATGCATCTAATTCATCAGTTGAAGCAATATGAGATTGGTGAAAAAATTGTGGGCTTGATTGAAGCATGGTAAAAGGAAAAGAGATGGAAATATTAAATAGATGTAAATCTGAATGGAGGATGTTCTAAGTTTGATACTGTATGGTTCCATTCTAGGTCCACTTCTCTTTATCATCTTTGTGAACAATATCAACTAATGCCAGTTGATATTTTTATGGATCTGCTGGCTCTGAATCCAAGTTTGTTGGAAGATACTGGCAGTATCAGATTGTGCTCCATGTATGGCATGAGCTGTGTGTTTGTGTTCCTTTCATTACTATGCAGTCCAAGAAGTTGAAGAAAGAAAGGCTTTGGCTTACCCCAACATTATTTTATGCTTGATGGCATTTGTTCTGTAGGTTAGGCTGTTGTTCAAGATGACCCACTTTTCTTCAGTTGTTTTTATCATTCCATGTTTATTTTGCCAGTTTTGTTGTATCAGTTGTGTATGTCAATAATTTCAGATTGTGTTCATGAATTGTGCTGATTTTCCTCTTTGAGGAAAGTTTATCAATCTGCTTTTGATGGGTAATAAGTCTTGTGGTGTCTAATTTTGCTTGCTCCCTTTTGTAGTATGACAATTCAATCACTTGATCAGTATGAGGAAGCATACTCAACAAAGTTGCACTATGCAATTGACACACCATAAAACATATGGGACCGCCAAAATCACACGTAGAGCCAAAACACTTTTGTTCACCATTAATTTGTCATGCTAAATATTTCAAAGGTCTATATACACACAGAGATGTTTTGTGAGTGTCTGATATCAAGGTATTATCCATGACCTTTTTGTCTGTGGTTGTATGTTTTGGTTATTTATCAGGTTCCCTGAAATAAATGCTGCCGGTTGTCTTAGTTGTTATATCTGCTGTTCACCATTGTGATCTTTGTGTAAAGAGTCTCATACCCTGAATGTTGTTCTTTTCAGGAAAGGGAGGCAAAAATAGGAGGAGAGGAAAGAATGAAAATGAGGCAGACAAAAGGGAGTTGATATTTAAAGAAGATGGACAAGGTGAGAGCAAAGTCGCATGTCCATGACATGGCTGGTGAAACCAATGTATAATGTTTGAATCAGAATATGTTCCTCACAGGAAGAGAAATGTCCATCCCACCATCCCATAAGTATTTCACCATCCATGCTTTGTGATTTCTGCCAAGTTCTAGCTGAAAAAGCAGCTGCTTGAGAAAGAAAGACCAGCTGCTGACGTCTTTCTAGATGTCATTCTTTGTAGTTGTTGTGCAAAATAGGTTCCTTAAGATGTGTTATGCTCTCCAGCAGCAAAAGCTCTGTTCATATGATGCTAATTTTATCTGAATCTGTTTCCCTAGCTTTAGCTAAGCTATTGGCCGTGTGGTCACCTAGTTTACCTCGATTTCTGTGTGTGGGGGGGGGGGAGGACAGATTCTTCTCCTTTGTATTTATATATATTTAACATCTGTTATGCAGTTCCGAGAATATCATGGAAGAGCAGCATTTGCCCTGGCTCGTCAAATGCTTTACACAACATACCCAAGAAAATGACACTTGTATTCATAATTATACATGTTGTCTTCTTTGGACGAAATCTCTCGGTTTCCGTGCTGATTTATGGATCCTTTGCTCCTCACATTGCTGTTATTTAAAAGGCAAGATTGTTGGGCAATGTCGATTAGGGTGTGAATGACTCCTGAGTGGAACTGAAACGTCAAATTGCACGTGCTTGCTAGTGGCATTAAAATGAAATTTAAAAAATGAAAATGCTGTCCTGCCTTCGGTCCACTGATGCTTTTGACGCACCTTCATGTCGATGTACTGTTGTAACAATTGCTTGGTATCTTCAAGCAAATGTCCAGAATGCTGTGTTTTGTTGGTATTGCTGTGTAGTTCTATGATGTGCATCCGTCCTGTTGTAAGCAAAGCTACTGATGTAGTAAAGTCATGGACACAATGTTTGTGGTTGGAAAGTTGTGGAGAAGAGTTGTCATGTCTGAAATAAATATTTTTATTTGATTTTGATTGAGTAATTATTGAATTGGTTGCTTGATATCGCTATCTATGCACTGCGTCATTGGTCGATTGATTGATATTGATATCCATTTGTTAGCGTTTCATCCTGAGATATTGCCTCTAATTTCGTTATGTTCTGTCGTTGACTTTCAGAGTATGCCCAGGTGGCAAAGATGTTGGGGAATGGCCGACTGGAGGCCATGTGCTTTGACGGAATCAAGCGTCTGTGTCACATCCGCGGGAAACTTCGCAAGAAAGTGTGGATCAACCAGGGCGACATAGTTCTAGTTGGACTGCGCGACTTCCAGGTAACTAATAGAAGTACTTCGGTCATTGTGCAGATTGTTGGGCCCTAAGTGTCGATATGTTGCTGCGGTGAATGCTAGCAGATGACTCCTTGATTGTTGCATATGGGGACATATCTACGTTCCTTCAAAAAGTAAGTGTTGACGTTATCTATCGCCCATCACCAGCGCTCAGATATGAGATGAGACTCATACTAACAATAAAGTGTTGGCTGGTCGCGTTTCGGGCTCAAAATGGCTCAAGTAGTTGAAGCACAATTCCACCACCACCACTGTGCAAATTGTTCGATCATTTCTGCCTTGCGATGGCAGTGTTCGTTTCTTTGCATGAGAATACAATAAATATGTAGTCTGTCGGAATTGTGCTTCGATGCTGAAATTATGAGAAAAAATAACTCGATATATGATATCGAGGCTTTTTCATGACCTAATTCGGAACATGTCAAGGGAAAGCACGCTGGGCATGGGAGAATAAGAGAATGGTCGGCAGCTACCCAGGAGATGACAGTAACCGGAGTGCTCGCTGTGTCGCGAGCACAGACAGAAAAGTATAGGTATAAATAGGCATTAATGAATATACAGATTCCCAAATATCGATCCCATCCTTCTGCAGTAAGGCCTTACTCGACACTAATTACACAACTTTTCAGATTACATTACAGATTCAGATTACAGTCTTATGTGCGTCAAAATTATAGGTGTTGGGTTGCGTTAAAAATATCATTAGCCAAATTATTATTAAAAAGAAACCAAATATTTGTCTTAGAGAAGTATGGACAGCAAGCAGTAGTTGAAGGAAAAAGGCGCTTTCAACTTAATGAATAATGTCATCAATACTGTAAACATTACCTAGGATTATTTATGAAGAGCATGACATTACTATATTCATCCTATCGCAAACAAATGCTAGGAGGGTGAAGAATACGGAAAATGTAGGTGAATGTGGGTATGAATACCGGTTGGTATGCTGTGTAAATGGACGATGAAAGTAAATATTTGAACATGCGATCAGTTTTTTCCTCTTATTTTAAGATAACAGTGGCGTTTTTATCCATGTGTTAATCCTTTACCATTTTTGGTCAATCTTGAAAGATTAAAAATCCATATAAAAATGAGCTGTGAGGTGCAAAAACGTTCCCCACCAGTAAAAAAAATGTATATCTCTATCCATGTCTATATCTGCTCATATATATACCTCCCTCTCGTTCCCTGATATTCACATTGCTGCCACTCGTGGATGTGACGTTCAGGACCAGAAAGCTGACGTCATCCTCAAGTACAACGACGACGAGGCGCGTAACCTGAAGACGTACGGCGAGATTCCCGACTCAGTGCAGATCACCGAGGCGGGCACCTTCGTCGGCGACGGCATGGACGACGACATCCAGTTCAACGACGTCGTCGGCGACGACAGCGACTCGGACGACGACATCGACGCTGTGAGTGCGCGTGATATGGGAGGGACCATAAAATATAAAACGAAGCAGAGAATGTGATGTGGGGAGGGTGGAGTAGGTTGTACCCCAGAATGTAGCAAACAGAACGGAGCTTCGCATTACCATTTCAGGGATCACCGCTTCATTTACACTGATGCATCTGCCAGCAGTAAGTCAGTACCTGCGGGGTTGGTCACAATGTTACCCATGTGCCTGTCGTCCTGCTGGCGTTACAGCTGGGCACTGTGCCTCTGCATGGTCAGTGGTTGGCAGTCTACATATGATGCATCATAGTTCTTCCATCTCAACATGCAAATATGTTCGGGCCCTGTTAAGATGCCTATCTATATATGTGCGCTGTCCGTGATATAATTTGGCCGTGTGTATAGTCATGTTTGCGATGCGTACGAAAGTGTGGTCGGCGGGCGGTTTGAATTGATTAGTGCCAGCGGTTTTAACCGATTGAAACCAGAGGCGATAGAAAATGACACAAAGTGGCTGAAGATATGATTGTAAATTTTACCTAAACGGCATCATCGAAAAACGTAACATAAAATTATAATGGTGTATTATTCACTATAAAGCAGAATAACTAATTCCTAATTCTGCCAAAATGCCATTATACAACAAATAAAAAATTGTGACATTAAAAATGGTATGTTGTGCACTTTAAAGCGAAATAACTAATCCCTCCAGATTCTAGGTTTCAGCGTTAATTATTCCATCAAATATTACCGCTGTCCCTCGTAGCTACTTCAGCTGATTCGTTAGTGCGGACATCATGTAACTGTTTGCAGTCGTTGTGTCCCAATTCTTTGTATTGTTTTGTGTGTTCAAAATTGTGTGGTTTTTGTGGTTGCAAGTGACTACAAATTCAGTGGGTGAGTGCGAAATATTTGAAGGGACGATAAGTTTTCTGAGTATCATACGGACTAAGGGTGCACACTGAGCCAAATTTCAAGTTGCATTTATGTGTTAGAATTGTCATGAGCTGGCAAGTGGTACTTGTACCATTCCCCATCAACAGTTTCATAAGGGCAAAAAAGGGTTCCAGGCCAAGATCTAAACATTTAGTGTTTACTACCAGAAAACCTAGGGATTACTTTCTTATCTCAATGGGAGAAAGGAAGAATAATCTGTATGAAGCAATGATCTCATGTTTGGTTCTTCCTTTTCCTTCGTGGATGTGGACAAGCTAGATTTATTTGACAAGCTGTCCATGCTGATTGAGGTGGCTATCATTCAACTGCATTGTTGATATTATTTTAATATGGATATTATTTCCGACACCTGCTTGCAAAGCAGCAGATGTTCTAGGAACTGTTAAATTGCTGTGTGGTATATTGTTGTATTGTGTTGTTGTTGTAAATTGTGTATTAAATTGTGTTGAAGTACTGTTAAATTGTTAAATTGCTGGGTAACTTATGAGATAGGCGTGCTGTCTGACGTGATTTATATTCTGCCTGCTCTAATTAAGCTGATGAGATATAAGCACTTGGCTTAAGCTGTTTGACAAATGGTCATGGCAACACCAGGTTATCGTCTTTTCTGGAAAAGTTAAATTTATGTGATACTCATTAATATTTGGCGATGTATGCCGATTTATCGGTTTTAGCAGGTTCCAACCAGAAAGTGGCAGACCAATGTTTAGCCGGGTGAAATGGTAACTGGCGGTGTAGTAAAAATGTTATTCCAAATCTTCCTCTAATTTTACCACATTTCGTATTGTGTGTCGGAGAATATGTTAGACGGGTTGGGGTGGGTGCGAGAATATGTGAGAGTGGCACCATTGGATACTACAATGGAGATGTTTGGCTCGTATGGGAACTGGTAGCAGCGCTGAAGCTGCTGTGTTATATTGGGTCAATGTGTAATGTTTTCAATTTCAGGACATATGTATTTCCCGAGGTCGATAAACCCTTTAATATGTTTCGTTACAGTGCACTTCATCGGAGCATATCGATGTGTGATCGATGTGTGTGACGGGTGTGATAGCATATCAGCATGTACTGTTTCCAGGGCGCCAATGATCAATACTGGTCGAAACGCCCTAAAGCCCAATTAACTAAATAACTAACTGTGCTGTTTCCGATGATTGTTGAGTATTTTGTGTATGTGCGCTTCTTGGTATCTACTCTTTCTTGAGGCAAATTTAATTTCCTCCTCTATTTCAGATATAAGTTATTCATAGATCCGAAGCGTTCTGCAGTGCTGAAGCAGCGCAAGCAATGGCATGAGGGCATATGCTGGTGACATGCAGCAGCACAGTCAATTAAGACGGTCAAGATCTGCAGGAAAAGGCTTGCGTTGATGTCGTGGCCAAGCGACATTCGGTGCAGTTAGGTACTGGTGGATTGAAGCAACAATATCCAGTAGCGTGCTCTATTTAATATCCAAGCCCAGGGCTTAGAGAGGTGTAGTGGCTCGCTAGCCCTGGCTGTGGCGGGCTGGACAGTGTGGTGTTGTGTCTACCGCTAGATGTCTGTACGCACTGGCTGTTGGTGTCGCTACTCTTCGCCCGCGACCAATCGGCGTGAGAGATTGGCGGCGCTACATGACTCAACGGTCGACGTGTCGTAAAAACCAACAACCACCATTGGCTGTTGGGTACCGACAACAGACACTAATCAGTGAGGGATTTTCCCCAAATGAAGTTCTTAGTGCATGCACGCTGATATATTAAACATTTGGCTGGATTTGGTGCCACGCTTTGGCTTCCCTTCATAGGCAGTGATTGTCGTACTGTTCGGTTGTGTGCGACTGTTTGTATCTTTTTTAAAGAATAAAAACAAGCTGTACTTTAAGAGTTGCTTTGAAGTCCATAAATTCCGCATACCTTTCTGCCTTTCCCCTGTCAATTGCCGCCAATGTGCGTGCTATTTATCGTCTACGTTGGACACAAGACAATCGGCATGCATCGAGACAGCTTGCCGTCGACGAGATGACCAGTAGCCGGCTAATCTGGTACATATTCTGGGCCCGAATGATCAAGGCTGGTCGAAGCGCCCTAAAGCCCAAATAACTAACTAAGGACGCACCCACGGTACTGGTTATACACAACACCTAGATGAGGGTCATACGTAAAACTTCAGCAGTTTGATCGGCTGTGTTGTGTACCACGCATTAAAATGACACTAGTATCGTCCGATCAAAAGCTGCTCTACCGACGTTTCGCGAGCTCGGCTGAGAACAGCCAGGGTTACTACGTTCCGACATATTTTACTGTACCCTTACACTCAAATTAAGAACCATTACCCTCCAAAACCAAGAACAAAAATTGGAGAGCGCCCTTCGTCTCATTGAATATGTTTCATTGAATAAAACAGCATACTTCGTGTTAATATGCCTCTTTCAGAGGCTCTCAAATTGCCGGATGATAGTCCGTTCTTATGTAGAAGCTGCATGTAAAATTGTGCCTATGTTCTCGCAACTTGAGATCCTCTCAAAAAGGCGTATTAAGACGAAGTGTGCTGTGTTATTCAATGAAACATGCATTAAAGACAATCTGCTCCCAACATTTACTAATATGTGTGTGTGTGTGTTTGTGTGTAGGTGTGCACATACATACATATATTACATATGTGCATAGTACATATTCATATATATTAAGTATGGCACATATCGGAAAATGCATCCCTCCAGAGAGCTAGAAGTAGCATGCACGTAAGTGAGGGTATTTTCCCATGACAGTTGAGCATGCCACGTGAAGTTGGGCATGGATCATTGTTCGAACGTTGGAACCATGGATTGGAGTCCTGGGGTGTCGAGGGGACGGTCTGTATCCCTCCTGGCCTGGCACCCTGCTGATGTTAATTTGGCATTTCCCTATGCAATGCGAAAATATGCCTTGGAAAGTATGGACTTGGACCCCCTCCCCCCCCCTCCCTGATTTTGTGAGAGATGTCCAGCTCTGGTTAGAATTCAGTACTTCGCTCCGAATCATGCGAACTGGCAGCGCTCAGAGTCCTGCCGTAGCTTCAGGTAGCCCAGTTGACGTTAGACAGAGCACGTCGGAACTTCTTAGGTTCTAACCCACAACCGGCTGAGAGGTGTTCCTCTCTGTGGTGCTTCAGCGACGGCGTCAGAACTACGCCGCTGGTAAGCTAACGCTCTGATTGCCTTCGACTGAACATCTCGTAAGTCTTGTAACAAAATGTCAGGTCACAGATCGCAGTATCTTGTCGGACCAATTGCCCGCTAACCCTCCCATCCGGAGGCTGCGCGAGCACGTGAAACAACTCGACCCCTGTCTGGACAGGACAGGGAAGACCAATACAGGCCAGCTCTCTAATCAACTGAGCTGTCGGTGCATCAGCAATAATGACAGTAATAATAATAGCATGTAAGATCTCCCTTGCCAATCACTTTTTCAAACCAGTGTCGTTTCCACGGTCTCGTGCAACGCTGACTGCCCGCTTACCGCGCTCTTCCTGCGGAAAAACAAATTCAAACCGCGTGCCGGCGGTAATACCGGTCCCGTCGTTTAGAGGAGAGGTGCCACAGCACAATAGTAGATCCGCTGACAACGGCCGCCCATTCTGACCGCGACAGACAGCGCCCGAGACGGCCGCCGGCTCACCCCGGCCGAGCCGTTGGTGACATTAGTGTCGGCGCGTCTGACGGCGGCGCCGTTATCAGCGCCCGGCCGCCACCGCGCGTCAGTCAGCGGCGAGAGCACGTGCTGGTGTGGCGGCGGCGCCTTTGTGAGCGGCTGACCGGGTGGTGCCGCCGCCGAAGGAGACGGCGTTATGTGGGCACACACCGCTGACGGGCCGCGTCAGCCGCCGTCTGCAGAGGGGATGCCGCGGCCGGTAGGTAAATCCACTCGTTACGCTTGCTCTAATGACCCTCGGTGGGCAGTTACCAAAACTGGCGGTCGTTTGGCCTGTCTGCACGGTCAGAAGACGGGTTGGAGGCGTTTTGGACGAAGAGCCATGTGGAAGACCGGGGAAAATTCAGAAGTTGTCATGGGGAACTCGTCAGGAGGGGCGCCGTTTCCTCGGGGGCGCCACTGCGAAAGTTCCTGGAGGAGCACCTTCGGCTGAAAATTCGCTAAGCGGGGGTGTTGCACCCGAGCATACTGAAGGGGCGTCATTTCCTTCACAATGGCGTGTCTATTTCTCTTGAGAGGGGCGCCTTGGGTTAAACAAAAGAAAACATTGTTGATTAAGGGGCCAGGGAGGTACACTCGAGCCTCCTCGGAGAGCGCCTTTTCCCGGTCAGAGGAGCGTCATCTTTCCACGGGGAAAACATGCCCTCAATAATCCCCGCCCTGAATTCACCTCTGTGTAAGGGAAGCGAATCCATTCATGGTGGTCAGGAAAAGCTGAAAACAATACGATTTTTAAACAGTTAAGCTCGCTGGGAGCTGTGCGACTAAAGCAATCGCTGCAACATTTTTAAAAAAACTAACGTACCAATTAGCCTTGTCGCAGGGACCACTACAGGAATTTTGATCCGGGCCACTGGTTGTGGAGGGCGTTTTCTACTATGAGAGGCGCCATCGGCTGAAAAACATTTTTTTTTCCAGCGGATGGGGTGCAGTCGAGTGTCCTGGAGTGGCGCCACATAGCATAACATCAATCCCTTTAATGCATGGAGCATTGGACCCCGATTTGACAATTGGGCCCAATGTAATGGAGCATTGGAGCTCGTTGTCCTCTGGGAATCTCTGTTTCACCCAGGACGATGTGTGAAGCAGACCCAAGGGACACCCTATGGAGTCGGTTGGACGTACTCCCAATTAATCTGTTGCCACCCGTATTTTGAAACACCTCGATAGATTAGGTGTTCACACAATGCAAATGTGACAATGGTTGTGTCCAAATTCCCGCCACTGTGTAACATTTTATCAAACAAGAAGCATTAGGCACACAAAGGCAGGGTCTCTGCAGGTGCTTCCTCGGTGAAAAACGTCTTATGTTTCACGTAGCAGGATATGCCCAGAGGTTCCATCTGTTTCCGTAGATGAGGTGTTGTGTCCGTAGATCCAAAAATGTGCATGCTTGGGATACGCAGGAATAACATGGGGATTACGGGAACCTTTTTCCCCAGCCATATCTTACGTTTTCAATTAGCGTTCAAGAAATATAAATACCGCGACGCAATATAATTTTGAATATAGTTGCCAATAATGCCCGAAGCCTTGCCTTGCCCGTGTATCTCTCGCGCATTTAAGCTGCGAAGCGTGTGAACAAAAGTGACCTTGATGACTGCCCAATCGCTGGTATTAACGTGTAACGTGATTGTAATGAAAGAAGTGCATCGAGTTGGCGGCGGGCGGGAAGTTTGAGTTCAGCGGGGCGGGAGTGCACTTGAGCGTTTTGGAAGGGCGCCTCCATAGGTTCAATGGTTAAGTTTCGGTCTGATTGGAGGGGGGGGGCATTTTCCCCTTTAGCACATGCAAAATGGCACCCCTGCATGGTATCTTTTGTTGTACATGGTGGGCAAGCTTCGTCTCTCAATGAAGTCCAGTTCTTTTTGCATATTTTTAGATGTGTTTTCATGAAACGGTTTCCTGGGAAATAAATATTTTGAATGCCTTTGAATGCCTAGTTTCGTACCTTGTTATATGATTAGTTTTTCCGTAAACGTTATTTTTCGCTACGAATTTGAACCACAAAATGAGTCCCAAAATTTCCATGTTAGAACAATGGAGTTATTTTTCGTCTCCCGGTCTTTGGACCCATCGTGACATTCACTGGGACACCTCTTCTACGGATAAAGATGGACCAAGCTTTTCTCTAGGAGCGTTGTAGATGTCCTCATTACTGGTCTAATTCGGCATACCGCTGGGGCTTAAGGGGTAAAAACAATGTGGAAATCCACTCCCAAATGTGTAATAATTGATACTCAGAAACAGTAACGCTCAACTATATAGACGTGCCATTGTTCGTCCCCGCCAGACATGGAAGCTTATTCGCCATACCGAGAGCAGCTGGGAGATTAATATCTCGCCAATTTGTCTCACAATTGAGGAGTACTCATTCACGTGCGGAAAACACCCCCGGTTTGCGATGTTTTGCCATGTGAAGTGGGAGCTAATATCGACCTACAGTTCCAGCTATGCGGCATGCCGGTACCCGGTCCCTGACAATATAATAGTCTTGTTTTCGACGCCTTTCAATAAGCCTGTGGCCCCGCGCACCACGCTAGACCAGGCGTGTATACCTGTACAGGCGGCTGACCACTTGTGTCCAATTCGCTCGGCAATAATATCGCCACAAAGCACGGCTAAGCTGGCGCTGCCGCCCCCTACAGTGATACATTTCCGCAGAACTCTGCACCGGTGCACACGGCTGGCGCAGCCTGCAGTCACCTGGCTACATTACTGATGTCGGTTAATCTGAGTTAGTTTTGTGATGAAACTTGCTTCATTAATTCAATTTGAATTTGCTGGCAATTTAGTTCACGAATAAAAATACCCCACCCCACACACACACACACATACACGCAGAGGCAATCGTTCTCGTTTAATGGCGCCCGCTCCACCTCTGTCGGAGACGCCCGCTCCACCCGCACAGCCCAACTGTAGCTCACTGTTGTTTTTACTGGATACTGAATCAGGTACATAATTTCGTTTCCCTCACCTCAAATGAGGAATATTTCAGTGAATTTTTGGTAGTATTATGCTTGTTTGTTATATTAATTTCTTGCTTATAAAACGAAATTGGGAAAATCAGATGCTTTATATGCTTTGATGGATGTCTGCTTTGTTGATATACCTATTCACAAGAAAGGTAACATGTATTCTACTCCTTTTAATTGCATTCATTTTTAATTATAGCGTGTAACAAGTATATGCCAAACACGTGACCTTTGATGGCCCTGTGCATGAAATCCTGACGAAAACTGGCAATCTAGTTATTTATCGGCACAAGTCAGCTCCTAAACAATCTACAGCGTGATTTGTCTTGTGTTTGCGCTCATTTTTGGTGGAAAATTGTGGGCGGAAAAGTTGAAAATTTTGCTCCGGGTAGGTATTGTATTGTATTTCTGGTACCTTTGAGGTCATTTTCAGCACAAAATGTCTGCTAGATTTGACCATGCTTCAACGAATGTGTAAATAATACTTACCGTGCCGACTCTTGAAAATCGCCACTGCGCTCTCCCAAGGATGTCACCTGCTCAGCACCCCAGGGACTGGGTTCAACCAGGTCAGCCTTTAGGCGCAGCAACAACGAACATAGCATGGTGACCGCTAAATTATATTTCGATCAGCAGATGTGCTACACCAAATGAACGCGGTGGCTACCGAACTCACCTGGGCCATGTAGTCATCCTGAGCATGGCCGCGGTAGCTCAGTCGGTTGAGTGTTGGACTCTCGATCGAAAGATTGTGGCTTCGAATCCCGGGTATATACTCGGCGGATTACCGAGTCCACCCGCGACCAATCGGCGTGAGAGGTTGGCGACGCTATATGACTTAGCAGTTGACTGCGTCGTAAAATAACCCAACGTTCTTCTTCTTCGTCCCGAGCACCTTCGTTTCAAACCAACTGCGGACATGTGTGGTGGTTTCTCCGTGCCCAGACGATCTGAGCCTACACTTTCCTCTCCGGTGCACACTGTACATTACTGCCAGTGGTTAATGGGCCAAACGCCGGGAAACCTGCGAGGCGTGGCGCCACACCGATCCGCACTGTGCTCGGTTGGGCTAGTGACCAGCGTAGCCAAGCCTACCTCAGGTGTCTGGCTGAGCGGCAGGACCTGATAATACCTCCACTAGTGAGGAGATGGACAGCCGGCTGACAGCAGCCATCCACGCTGCTGCCTCTGGAGCCGGATGTGCTCGACGCTGGAGGCCACCCGAGCCATGGTGGACTCACTCCATCTGTTGCAACCGCACGAAACCGGGCCTGACACTGGCACCAGTTGTGTACTGGAGCTGGGCGGCCTCGCAATGCAGTGCTCCAAAACTCTGCTGCCGGGAGACGCGGCGGGCCTACCGGCGCGTTCCCAGTCTGACTGCGAGACACATGCTGGCTGCACTGCGGCGTGAGGGACAACTCCAAGCGTTCTGGAGACGCGTGGAGTTGTCACGCCGCATTACCCTGCATTGTCACGCCGCATTACCCTGCACCATCCCTCTCTAGTCGTGCCGAACCTTGGAGCTCACTGCCCAGTCCATAGCGATGATGAGCCGCTCTCTGCAGAGTAGTGTGATGAGAGCCGTCGAGTCGTGGAAATGAAGGCCGCTGCTGAAGCCGACCCGGGCCCGGCGCGCACAGTCAGACCGGAAGAAGTGGTTTCCCTAATCACGCGGCTGAGCTGTGGCACGGCATTCGGTACTGACGGGATCACTGTCGAGCACCTGGTGCACGGGGTGTCCACGGCGCTCTTGCAGGCGCTCGCCAGTCTCCTATGCTACGCGGAGGACTTGCTTCTCCTGACTGCCAACGCTCACCATCTCCACCAATTTGCTGGCGCAAGTAGGAATATATGCGAACACCTGGCTGTTATCGTTTGTGCACGACAACCCAGTACTGACCAAGGCCACTCTTTCGTTTTCATAGCTGAACTAGTCCAGCTATCGGAGTGGCACCTGTGTGGTCAGTGTCCGTCGGTGTGAGTGACGTCTGAGCATCTGGGTTTTTGGTGTCTCGACTCGACTCGCAGCTGCACGGTGGGGCTCAGGTAAATGCTCGGCAGCGCCGTATGCAAGGTGCCTTCTATGGTTTCACACCAGTCGGCATGCTGAATCCACATTGGTCTGCGCAGGACAAAGCTTACCTCTGGCTCACGGTGGTGACCCCTGCGCTCTTGCATGGGCGTGCCCTGGGCTGTCTGAGCGTAGCCAATATCGAGCGCATTGAGGCCTGGCAGATCAAGGCCCTGAAGATCGCTCTTGATCTACCCTGCTGGGACCACCACTCAGCGATCCTGGCTGCTCTGCGAGTGTTCAAAATGCACGGAACGTCACGTGTTTTAGTGAACGTGAATGTTGCGTCAATGCTACATGTGTGTGATTTTGGCGGGTTATTCCGCAGCCAGCATGGACTGCGTCGGCACTTTTTAGCGCCCTGGTGCTGCTGCTGTCCCGCCAGAGGCACTAACCGGCAGCTTTGTGAGTGCTGCGCACCGGCTGTGCAGCGGGGACCTGGCTACATTGCTCACCGTCGCTGTGGGTGATGTGCGAGCCGCCGTCTCACGGCGACCACTCGCCCACGGTGTGGTCTCGTGGACTCGCTGCGCTGGCTCCCGTCTCGCACCGATCCGGGCGCTCAGCAGTTGGTGTACCTCTTGCTGTACCTCGTACTGTCCTGCTGGCGTGGCGAGTCCGCGAGCCGGTGTTGTGTATTCATGTGGTTAATGCACAGTTGTTGTCGTATCGCATTGTCCTTGCAGATAGTCAATAACATGCTGATGATGGTGATGATTGCCCGTCCTAGACCGAATGTTATAGTTGCTTTGATTGCAAGGAGGACCAGCCCCTCACCCGAGGCCTCTACCCATGCCTGTTGCCGAAACAACGCACCGATATTTATATAAATGCGTCTTCAATTTGATCTACGCAAATCGTGTGGAAAACGAAGTCTTATTTTTGAAGCTTTTGGAGTCTCAGATCTGATAGTCCCGGCCTGCTTTAATGTAACATTTTGTTGAATATACATATTTATGTCCCCAGCGGAACCAATAGATACTTTTACACTCCTCTTTATGTCACGCAGGGGAAAACTAACCCATAAATTTATTGAGAGTAAAGGTGTAGAAATCGTTGAAAGCAAACGACATTACCTGGTTTCAGGCCAATCACACCAATACGGATCAGGATCAGCGAGCCCATGAAGAAAAGTCGGCTGAGGCCCAACTTTCGCTGTTCACTATGCGAGTAAAAATAGTAAATAATAAATGAATACTAACTACGACCCCTTGTCTATCCATAAGTCACAAAACACAGGATAGTGCACGGTCGGGTAATACAATTATGCAAAGAGACGTCATTCACTTGTTTAAACGAGGATTGCAGGTGGGGCGATACTGGGTGACCGCCAACTGCTGCTCTGAACTGGCCCACAGGGGAGGCTTGTGCCGTTTCAAAAGATGCATAAAACTGCGTGAGTAATTGGTCCGGACAGATGTGCTGGCGGGCGCCCTCTGCGGTTCTAATTAGTCGAAGCGGCCGTACCTCTTTTACGTAATTTATACACGATGCCCGTGACCATTAGCGTCACTGCACACATTGAAATGGCCCGTAGCGGACACCTCCTGGGCGGACGTACACGATGTGCGTGATGAACGAACGGTGCGCTGGTGTTGTCCGTCTGTCGCCTTCCCCGCTATCCATCATGACCTGACCATGAAGGCACACCATGTCAAGCATCGGCAGGCATGCTTCAGGCAGAGTTCGATCAATGTTCAAATGAATTCCGGGCTTACTTTAGTCATCCGGTCTAAATAGTCTAAATGTGTGATTTGTTTTCAAATGACAGCCAGGTCTAGCTAATGTACAACACGAGAACAGTCAGGAACGGATCCAGAAGCCTGGCTTGGTGGAAATTTAACAAATGTCCTCCGATTTCGAACAACTCAACTGATTTGGCCAGCCAACATTCGTCCGATCTGTTTAAGACAATATTTAATGGATAGTATTTTTGCCTGCATATATTGAATACTGGTCAGTTCCGTGCCGAGGTGCCCAGGGGTGTATTCGTGTATCACTGCATGGGTGTACATGCAGCCACAAGCCTATTTCCGGCACCTACAAATCTGCTTTGTGAACCAGGGACTTGTCTGAGATATTCAGATATTTTAGAAAGACCTCCAAGACCCTTGTTTAGTAGGTCCCTTGCCTATGCTCGGCATATGTTCAGGTCTCTGTCCTGTAAACCCTTGTTTGTCAAATACTTTGTCCAGTAGCTCTTGTCATCAGAAACCTTGCACAGGATGTCCCTAATCGTGGTGCGTTTTGTTTCTGAGGGCCTTGTCCGGGAGGCCTACCTGTTTGCTCAACTCTTGGCCAGTGTGAAGTTGCAGGTCTGTACCGGAGTGATGCCGCGTTCAGCGAAACAGTTAGCAGCATGTCGGCATGGCAACGATGTTGGCACGTTCAGCGAAACCGTCAGCAGCATGTCGGCATGGCAACGATGTTGGCACGTTCAGCGAAACCGTCAGCAGCATGTCGGCATGGCAACGATGTTGGCACGTTCAGCGAAACCGTCGACATGTTGTCAACGAGTTTGCTGAACGTAGCATCGCTCTGATGCAGGCCTACAATATCCTACTGATCAAGGATGAGGAGCAACACCAGTTCCTCCTGCAAGTTGTGGAGGTTCACCGGCAGCGCTACTCAGACAACTGGCAAGGCAACTGCAGCTTCGTAAGTGGCATAGAAAGTGGCAGTGGTTGGTCGTTGAACTTACGAAATGTAAGACATTGTGAAATACAGACCCACCCGTCCTTTGTGGTAATGCAAGTTACAACATTTATCTGGTGTGTTCAGGTTCGTCTCCACACACTTGTATATTGATCACGGTCGCAGCTAGGGGGAGAGGTCCCCCCCCCCCCATTGGCGACCAAAAATATACTAGATCAAATAAGAACGTTAGAGATTTTCGCTACGCAAAGTATAAATTTCCGTTGCGCTTTGCGCGGGGTCGCTGTCTCATCACATTTTTGGGTCAGCCTCCTTAAGAAAATCCTTGCTGCACCCCTGATGTTGATTATTGCAGGTGTTCCATGAGCTTGCTTTAAACCTACACCATGTTTTCTGAACGACAGCCGTGTTACCATCGCATCGCAACGGCAGCTCAGTCTATCTGGTTTGTTTGGACCCGGCCTCTGCAACATTCCCGGGTTGCGCTGTTATTTCCCGTCTTAAAATATAGTAAATAAGTTGATGTCTTTTAGGAACCTAGTGCATTTTATATGGGTCCGGCGCATTTTTGAAACCCCGACGCATTTTAGGCTTTGTAGCTTTTGTAGACCAACCTTTTTTTAGGGACCGGCTCGTTTTCGATTGCCCGATGTGTGTATTTTTTTGTCCCGGCTTATAATTTATGCCTTCATGTCGTTTTGAGGGCCTCCGGTGTGTTTGTCCGTGCTCTAGGTGTGTTTATTTATGGTCCCAGCTCATGCTTTAGAGTACTTTTGCTTCTGTGGAACTCGCCACGTTTTGGATATCCCCGTTGTCGGACTTCCGGTATGATTTTAAGGTTCGCTGTGTTTATTTGTAGCCCTCGACGCGATTTTTTGGGGGGTTTCGACGGGAATTTGAGATGCCTGAGCGCGATGTTTTTCCGTGACTCCGGTGCAATTTCTCGGGACCTCTTCAGCATTTTTCGGAGCCTGGATAATTTTTCCATGCCCGGTTTATTTTGCGGTGTCTCGGCTTTTTCGGGTCCCCGACGCCATATTTTCGAGCTCTGGGGCGTTTTTGCCAGACCCCTACATGTTTGTGGGGTCATACGCGATTTTTGCGGGCCTCCGGCGTGCATTTTTTTGCTGCAGAGCGATTTTCCGAGCAGGGATTTATTTCTCGGAGCTTCTGCTGACTTGTTTGGGCCCTCGGAGCTTTTTTTTCACTGTCTCGCTGCAATTTTATGGGACACCGGCTAATTTTTCCTGGCCCGGGCTCACTTCTTTGAAGCCCAGCACCTCTCAGGCAATTGCCCCTTTTGCCCCCGCTTGGTAAGCCACTGAGACCTGATACTGAAGAGTGAGGCCAGTCCGGCATACCTGGTACTGAAGACCGAAGCCAGACCCTACTCCCCGGTGTACCTAGTACTGAAGACCGTAGACAGAATTGGTGTGCCTGGTACTGAAGGCCGAGGCCAGTTCGGCATATTTAGTACTGATACTGAAGACCGAGGCCAGACCGGTGCGCCTGGAACTGAGGACCGAGGCCAGACCGGTGTACCTGGTACTGAAGACCGAGGCCAGGCCGGTGTATCTGGTGCTGAAGACCGAGGCCAGACCGGTGTATCTGGTGCTGAAGACCGAGGCTAGGATCAGTGTACCTGGTACTGAAGATCGAGACCAGACCGGTGTACCTGGTCCTGAAGACCGGAGCCAGGATCGGTGTACCTGGTGCTGAAAGCTGAGGCCAGACCGGTGTACCTGGTACTGAAGACTGATACCAGACCGGTGTACCTGGTACTGAAGATCGATACCAGACTGGTACACTTGGTACTGAAGACCGGAATTAAGATCGGTGTATCATGTACTGAAGACCGAGGCCAGACCGGTGTATCTGATACTGAAGACCGGGGCCAGACCGGTCGCCGAAGAGGGCAGTTGAAAAGGAGACAGTTGCCGGTTTCTTAAATTCTGAATGTTGTTCTCCCACTTCTGGGCCGATGCAGCTCATGCAGCGCCGTAGTGCTAAGTTCATTCTCAAAAATCGCTAGCTGGTTTTAGGATCACTGCCTGATTCCAGCTCAGTTTAGTTCGGTTTTCCAGGGTTCCTTTAATATCTAGCCTTAAGTTGTCAAGTCCATGCGGCGCTTGAGTGCTTCCTGTTACCGTGAACACCCCGCCGCTGAGCACGGCTGCATGTTTGTTGCGGAGTCCCCGGCACGGGCCTGCTGGCGGCAACAGTGGGAACTGGCGCAGCCCGGCCGCCGGGGGCGTCGTCGTCACGCCAACGGCCAGTAGAGCCCCACCAATTAGTCATCCGCTCGCTTATCATGTAACTAATGAAGATGAATACGAGCCTGATTTGCATACTGGCCGGTGTTTTATTACGGCACGCGCCGGCGACCGCCAGTGCAGGACGCCCGTAATTGAATTTGGTCGTGCAGGTGTGACGGGCGTGATGAACCGTTCTGTCGGTGACGTTACCATCTCCTGGCAGGATAGTGACGCCACCGGGCCCTGGCAAGGAAGAACTATGCAGAGGTTAGCAGGAAGAATGCATCTTTTTTTATCCATTTGTTAACAGAGCCGCTTATGTCGACATAGGCTTTATAATATAACCTATGCTTTCTATCGATGCTGCTCAGCCAGCGATATGGATTGCTACTTGAATGCCAGACGGGCGCTCGGCGAGCGAGGTGTTCAGCACGTCTAGGTCTCGCACAATGTCCAGGTGTCTGCAGATCTTGGCCGCTCACTGTCCGTTCCTGTGATGACCTGTTCCGGGTTGATCCGAGCCACTTTTCACCTCAGGTAAGATGTCTCCAGACAGCATTCAGCGCCCCTTCTCCAGGCAGGTTGGGGTTGTCAGAGTGAACAGTGAACAACTCAGGAGGAGGCCGCGGGTGACGCCGATGTCCGTCAGCAAGTTGATCCACGTACAGCCCAGCGATCCCTCCGTCAACTCCATCGTGTGGTCGAACACGATGCACACCGGGCTGCGGCGGATGCCGGACCGCCGCTCGTACTCGGTGTTGCCCTCGAGCCGCTGGTCCGCTCACGCCCGTCGACAGTCACCCGTTGGCTGCTGCTCCACATGGCCCCGGGGTGGCAGCCCCGGCAGCCTCTCAGTGCCGCTCGTGAGCCACTGGTCCACACACGCCCGTCGACAGCCACCCGTGGGCTGCTGCTCCTCATGGCCCCGGGGTGGCCGCGCCGGCAGCCTCTCGGTGCCGCTCGTGAGCCACTGGTCCACACACGCCCGCCGACAGCCACCCGTTGGCTGCTGCTCCTCATGGCACCGGGGTGGCCGTACCGGCAGCCTCTCAGTGCCGCTCGTGAGCCACTGGTCCATACACGCCCGCCGACAGCCACCCGTGGGCTGCTGCTCCTCATGGCCCCGGAGTGGCCGCGCCGGCAGCCTCTCGGTGCCGCTCGTGAGCCGCTGGTCCACACACGCCCGTCGACAGTCACCCGTGGGCTGCTGCTCCTCATGGCCCCGGGGTGGCCGTACCGGCAGCCTCTCAGTGCCGCTCGTGAGCCACTGGTCCACACACGCCCGTCGACAGTCACCCGTTGGCTGCTGCTCATCATGGCCCCGGGGTGGCCGTGCCGGCAGCCTCTCAGTGCCGCTCGTGAGCCACTGGTCCACACGCCCGTCGACAGTCACCCGTTGGCTGCTGCTCCTCATGGCACCGGGGTGGCCGTACCGGCAGCCTCTCAGTGTCGCTCGTGAGCCACTGGTCCACACACGCCCGCCGACAGTCACCCGTTGGCTGCTGCTCCTCATGGCCCCGGGGTGGCCGTACCGGCAGCCTCTCAGTGCCGCTCGTGAGCCACTGGTCCACACACGCCCGCCGACAGTCACCCGTTGGCTGCTGCTCCTCATGGCCCCGGGGTGGCCGTACCGGCAGCCTCTCAGTGCCGCTCGTGAGCCACTGGTCCACACACGCCCGTCGACAGTCACCCGTTGGCTGCTGCTCATCATGGCCCCGGGGTGGCCGTACCGGCAGCCTCTCGGTGCCGCTCGTGAGCCGCTGGTCCATACACGCCCGTCGACAGTCACCCGTGGGCTGCTGCTCCTCATGGCCCCGAGGTGGCGGCGCCGACAGCCTCTCAGTGCCGCTCGTGAGCCACTGGTCCACACACGCCCGTCGACAGTCACCCGTTGGCTGCTGCTCCTCATGGCCCCGGGGTGGCCGCGCCGGCAGCCTCTCAGTGCCGCTCGTGAGCCACTGGTCCATACACGCCCGCCGACAGCCACCCGTGGGCTGCTGCTCCTCATGGCCCCGGAGTGGCCGCGCCGGCAGCCTCTCGGTGCCGCCCTGTGGGCGCAATGGGGAGGGGACATTCAGAGCAGGTACGTTTTCAGAAATGCTCATTAGGATGGGCGACGGCGACAAAATATGCATGAAAATGAAGAACTTGGTCGAGATCGGCGGATTTATAGGTATAAAACGTAACAAATTTGCAGATCACTGGGGAGGTGTTTCCCCAGCCCCACCCTCCCCCGCCTCCCCAGATGGCAATGTTAAAATGCTCCCTGGTACGGTGTGCAGCAGCCTCGTCACTGGCCATCAGGAAGTAGGAAGAGACAGGGACAGAAACAAAGAGAAAGAGAGAAAGGGAGAAAGAAGGAGGGATCGGTCCGCGTCGGAGATCGCCACCGTTACCAAAGCATCCGATTGGCTGCGGCGGGCTGCTGGCTCCAGCCATCTGGGACCGTCCGCAAGCCGCGGCCGCGCCGAGCGCTGCAGAAATCTGAGCCGACAGACACCCAATGAGATGACGGCGGCCGGCCGCCGCGCTGTCCCTGATTGGCTGCGCGTGCAGTCGGTGTCCCGCCGTCACCGGGCCGTGCGCCCCGCCCCTGCCGGCTGGCGGCAGCTCCGTCAGTGGGCCGGCGACAGTCGGCTGTGAGGTTGGAGTGTCATTGGCGTCGGTCCACGCTCTTCCCACAAAAGGACTGAGGTTAAAATGTGCACGCTACATTAAAGCTCGGTGGTCGGTGGAGTGGGCGGAACAAGCGTGGACGTGATACTTCGATGGACTTGTTGTGATATTCCGAAGATATCGTCGTTACTGAGCATCACATCATCCTTCATCAGTCACCTCATCTGTGCCGTTGGAACTGACGTATCATATCAGCCAGACCGAGCGAAGGGGGCGCGGGCACTCTGTTCTCAGGTGTGGCAGTGTCCACGGCAGGGTGGAATCGGAGGTGGCCGGGTGGCTGGCGAGTGCCTGCGATAGGTGGCACTCGGGACGTCACGTCCGGGGACCTGAAGTGGCACCGGCGACGATGCGACTGCCGGGCGAGACGGCTGACGCCGCCGCCTGGGAGGCGGGCTGCGCCGCCGGGCCACCCGCCGCCGACGGTCTGCTGGTGGCCACCGGCGCGCCGGACCTGCTCTGCACGCGCCTGCCCGACCACTGGCGCGCCAACAAGACGCTGTCGACGCGGTTCCGCGTGGTGTCGCTGGCGCCGGTCGCCGACGACACGGCGGTCACCGTGCTGGCCGGCAACGCCGACAACTGCTGCGCCGAGCTGCGCAACAACAGCGCCGTCATGCGCGACCACGTGGCCAGCTTCAGCGACCTGCGCTTCGTGGGCCGCAGCGGCAGAGGTGAGACGGCAGGGCTCGACGGTGTCGGTACGCCATAGAGGTATGACGCCCCGCGGCCGAGCCACAGCCACGAATGTCTGGCATGGTTCAAGGAGACCGCATAGACCAGTAATGTCACGTGGGACCAGCACAGCTACAGGGAGAGCCTCACGTGGGAGGACGCTGTCATCGGCAGGTAAGTATTTGGGTTTTCCAAGGATCTAGCTCAGATGACACAGGCCATATATTCTTTGAATTGTTTTACACTACCTCTTTCAGTGATAATATATCAACATTTATTGATATTTATATTTATGTTCGTTTCCATATATGCGTATGTATATTTGTATTACATAGCATGAAATGACAGGTTGTGAGAACACAGAACAATGGGAGCATAATTTTCTTGGTGAAGGTTCGGCTCACATCTTTTTCGGGTCAATTCCCAGATCATGTAGATGCCAAGATTCATGCAGTTATTTGGCACTTTTTTATCTTCAATTCAGATCACAAGACGGAATTTATGAAGTACTTGCCTGCACTAACACTGAAGAAGCCAAAGAGGGCAAGTCAATTGAAAGCAAAATAAAACCGAAAGCAGCTATGTTTCCCCCACCCTTTTTCCTCATGTTCCACAATTAGTTTCGCTATAGCATTTCCTATCCAAAAATATCACAACCACAATTCATATGGCTGCGGATATATAGAATTATCCATGCATGTGTATATGTATGCATGTATTGTGTAGGCAGTGTGTTCCAATGCAGTACGTGTAGTATTGCACTACTGTCTAAAGCTCCTAGCTGATCAAAAAGCGCCGGAACAAGGGGCAGTGATCATGACCCTAATTATCGTACACGCTGACTAATGACTATGAATTCTGTGTGCTCATTGCAAGGAATGAACTGAAATGTGATATGCTTCCCCGCCCTTAATATTCTGGTCGTTTCGACGCCCTGTGGTTCAGCTGCGTTCTTTCGCTACTGTTCACAAGTCAAGTGGATGACAAAAGCCTCTCTATGGTAACATCGAATGAACAGTACCCTGGCACGTGTTCCCTCCTATCAACGCCCACCGTGCCTGCGCAAATACGCTGTCGTTGGTCGGAGCTGCACACCCTGCATTCGACTGAAGCCTGCCATTGAGGTAGTGAGCGTCGTTTGGCCACGCGAACCAAATGACTTTAATCGGCCACGACGGCCCTTACCACAATTATTTCCCAGGAAGGCATCGACTATTTCAACGGCAGGGTTGTTCAGAGTTCACCTACTTATCAGCGAGCGGCGTCCAATATTGGCTAAATGGTGGCTAGCTAGCCACTGATGGGCGCCGCCAGTCTGAACCAGTCACCACCATCGCCGCTGTGGTCTGAACCCATCACCACCATCGCCGCTGCGGTCTGAACCCATCACCACCATCGCCGCTGTGGTCCGAACCCGTCACCACCATCGACGCTGTGGTCTGAACCCATCACCACCATCGCCGCTGCGGTCTGAACCCATCACCACCATCGCCGCTGTGGTCCGAACCCGTCACCACCATCGCCCCTGCGGTCTGAACCCGTCACCACCATCGCCGTTGCGGTCTGAACCCATCATCACCATCGCCGCTGTGGTCCGAACCCGTCACCACCATCGCCGCTGCGGTCTGAACCCGTCGCCACCATCGCCACTGCGGTCTGAACCCGTCACCACCATCGCCACTGCGGTCTGAACCCGTCACCACCATCGCCGCTGCGGACTGAACCCGTCACCACCATCACATCTGCCGTCTGAGCCCGTCACCACCATCGCCCCTGTGGTCTGAACCCATCACCACCATCGCTCCTGCGGTCTGAACCCGTCACCACCATCGCCGCTGCGGTCTGAACCAGTCAACACCATCGCCGATGCGGTCTGAACCCATCACCACCATCGCCGCTGTGGTCCGAACCCGTCACTACCATCGCCACTGCGGTCTGAACCCGTCGCCACCATCGTCGCTGCGGTCTGAACCCGTCACTACCATCGCCCCTGTGGTCTGAACCCGTCACCACCATCGCCCCTGCGTTCTGAACCCATCACCACCATAGCCCCTGCGGTCTGAACCCGTCACCACCATCGCCGCTGCGGTCTGAACCCGTCACCGCTATCGCCGCTGCGGACTGAACCCGTCACCGCTATCGCCGCTGCGGACTGAACCCGTCACCACCATCACCGCTGCCGTCTGAACCCGTCACCACCATCATTGCTGCGGTCTGAACCCGTCACTACCATCGCCCCTGCGGTCTGAACCCATCACCACCATCGCTGCTGCGGTCTGAACCTGTCACTACCATCGCCGCTCCTACCACCGCCCAAGTCAAAATTCCATGGTAAGAGGCCTTGGTTTCCCGTCCCTATTTGAGGTCATTGAAAGCATAGCGTACTCTGTGGTAGGGTGGTAGCGGCAGTGGTTGAGGCTCACTCAAGAGAAAAGTGAAGGGCACATCGGTGCCGTTGCCACAGCATGGCTACAACTAAATTTTAAGGAAATAAGAAAAAGTGATCGTCGGTACTTGAGCATCACCTAGACGTTGCCTAATTAGTAATCATCATCGTGGTGGTGAACAAAAAAAGATCATTAACACAAAAATATATATATAATGGGTGTAGAAACGGAAATCGGGGGGAGGGCTGTTATGGTCCAGTATGGGCACTGGCCTCTCTATATGAACGGCTGTAATTCAGCTGCATGTTCGGAAAGAATGCGCTCATCAGGGGCGCGGCTAGGAATTTCTTAGGCGGGCCCCATTCCCCCAATCTCTTTCTATCGAAACTGCTTCTGGAGATCGAAGCTCGTCAAAAATGTCTGCTTTCACGCGGTGAAAATCCCAAAGTTTCTGTTTTTTATTTGTTTTTGTTGGTTTGATTTTGTTCTGTTTTTGTTGTCTGTTTGAGCTTGCGTAATTTGCTTGGTTAAGGGAGCAGCCCCCTGGCTACGTCTCTGCTCGTCATGCAACCGAATAAACAGTGTTCGTTACCATGGTGATGAGATAATTGACCCCACTTAAGGAGACCGATACCGTAGCTATGTCGCACAATCCTCGAAGGCCTTAACAGTTAATCCCCTCGATGTTGTAAAACAGGAATTGACCAAACGTCACTGGCTCAATAGCCAATACTTCTTCAGACGCCCATCGCAAAGCATCTGGAAGCAATGCAGAGACACGGCCCAGAATCTATGTTTGTTTTACAGAAGCAATCACCACTGGTGGTCTCCTTGCGGTTTTCAGAATGTTCTCGCTTAAATTATACTACTGTAAATTATACCTTGATGCCATCCAACGCCCGAAAATTGCATTTAACAGTTCTCCCCATAGTTGTGCTTTTCTTATATGGTTTTTAGTGAAATGCATATCGTACGAGCCTCTCACAAAATCCTGGGTGCGGACCGGACGATACTGTATGTGACTAGAATCTCCTCTTCAGGGAAGACGCTTATGATAACCATCATTGTATCGTCGGTACCGGCACGTGTCACCGTCTACAACAAGGCCATCAAGGTCACTGTCGACGGGCCCCGAGAGCCGCGCAACAAAACAAGTGAGCTACCGTCAGATGCTCCCGTCTTTCTGGTTACGAGATCAAGGTAGCATGTACGACTGGATCCGAATCTCCTCCTGCTAGTGAACTCTCGTACGTGTCTGGGGACACTCCAGGTCTGCTCCACCGGCTCGGTCCGCCATTTACTCTCTGGATCCCCGTCCTCTTGCCTGGGTCCACTACCTCCTGCTTGGGTCCATTGCCTCCTGCCAAGGTCTGCTACCCTGAATAGTCGTGAACGTTTTTTATGTGGGTTAGCAGGCGTGCTGAACGCCTGAGGTTTGCTGCGACGCACTGTGTCGCAGTGTGCGGTGTGCCGCAGTGTGCGGTGTGTCGCATTGTGTTATTTATAGCACGATTGTTCTGTCCATTCCAACTGCCGCCTGCTTAAGGAGCGTACGGCTGGCATTGCATTACCATTGATTGTGCTGTCTGGTATTTGATGCCAGTTCGGATTAGTACTCAAGCGTATATCGGCCCTCGTTCTGCAGGGTTTTGTATCGCCGCCTCGTGCTATATTTTGTATAGACTGTGATCATGTTGTGCTACGTTCCATGTGCTGCATGCGTGGCCAAATTGTGCTGCAATATATGTGCGCCCATGTTGTTATATGCGTTATATGCGTGATGCCCATGCGCCCATGCGTTATATGCGTGACCGTGCTGTGCCGTGTTACGCATGTGGTCGTACTGTTGTCCGCTGCAGGACAACTGCCCTTCTCGTTCCCGCTGGGTCCGTTCGTGCCGCACCTGAGCGGCGTGGAGCAGCTGGAGCGGGAGCGAGTGGCGGCCAACCTGCTCAAGATGGCTCCTGTGCACCGGGCTGGTGAGTGACGGCTGCTGGCCTCTACCCGGCTGGGTGATGATCGTACTTTGCCGGAACCAGATGCAATAGGTGGGGGCCGAGACACTCCTCGACTCCCTGACGAAATCTTCGGTGCACTGCATGCATGTGTTTTGTTGCACCATAGCTCATCCAACGGATCAAAACTGGGAGATCCACAACGTGGTGCTGATTAATTCATACGTGGGCACAGCTTTATCACATTGCGCCCATACAACATGCACTGAAAGTCAGGATATATCCCACTTTTGGATCGACGTCAGAAGAGCGTCAGACGAACGTAAATTGTCCCTCCAAAGTTGTTGTCACATACCGCGCCCGACAAAAAACGGTATACGCAAGCGATTTTATGGAAACCTGACGTCCGTAAAACCCGAAGCGGACGCGGTATGGAACTGGCTTAACTGTTTCTGTCCTCCACGCCCTCAAGTCCTTACCCCTATGGAAATCACCGTGTACCCTCAATGTTCGCAAGGGTGGAGCTCGGTAAAATATTGACAAGGCTGATCAACACTGATGAATTCAGCACTCATGAGACAGCCTAATACATTTTGTTCCACGTTAAAATATCTGATTACTTAAAACGCTCGAAACCCTTCGCGAAATCGACACCCCACAGTGACCCTGTGCAATGTGATGACACTGTTTGTCAAGTCGAAGCACCCGAATGCCTCGTGCAATGTCTTTGTGCAATGCGGTACAAATGTGGTTTTATGGAGTAACCATGTTGGCGACGGTATCCAAGGAGCCTGCATTTATGGCTTCCAAATGACCGACGAAATGTTCCCCAGCCACAATTAGTACGCATTCCTGAACACTCCGAGTGCGGCATGAGCACGGCGAGCGTGAGACCCTCTCATGTCCAAGACGCACGCCACACACGCACATGCTTGCTAACTATCGAGTATCGCCGTGCCAAACTGTTAATAGCCAGCTCAGCTTCAGCAGAGTGGGTCAACAGCTGGGTTGGTATTTCTGAGCAGGCACGCATGTCCAACGTCGCAGCCTTACTATACCGGGGCGGTCACACGCTAAGCGCAGCGTCCTGCCATTCTGGCCACGACTCGGCCGGTTTGTGAAGAAAAACTTGGTCCAGCTTGCAGTCAGCCACACCGCAATGAATAGACCTGATTGATCGGTATTGATAAAGCGTGGCGGCTGACCAGTACACGCATAAAGCATTCCAGATGGTATCAGTATTGACCAGAAGGGTGGGCACGGAGAACCAGACAAAAGAACCACGCCGTTGCCCCCGGTGCTGTCGCCCGGCTCTGGGATCGACGGGCACTTCGTGAGGCAATCGCAGTTCATCTATCCCCACCGCAACTCTAGAACACACTGTTGTCAACAATAATGGGATAAATTGGAAGGGCAGAAAAAAGGCGCATAACGACTGGGTGAGAAAATCGAAGGACTGGGTAGGAACTTTCCACCCAGGTAATTTGCTAAGAAATGCCGTGCTGCATGTGCGTTAGTGCACCGTTTGCAAGTGACTATGTGCATACGTGGCTGCCTGCAGACGTCCGTCCATTCCTTATCAGATCCATCAGTAATGCGGCCGCGCCAACAGCATGGCCGTGTTGTTGGCGTGTCTTGCGGCCATCCAGACTTCGGCTGTCCGCGCGCGCCACTAAACACCCGAACACACCACACAGAGCAGCCGGTCGATACTTGCGGTACATTCGCCACAACAATCAGTGACAAACACTCAGCAATATTGTGTCCATGCGAGTGCATTGGACTGGCCCTTGCCGAAGCAACTCCGGCTCGCGCACAGCTATCCGCATGGAGGATCCCAGCAGCTAATGAAATTGGCAGGATTCTACTAACTTTTAGCCCGCTGTGCCAACCTTAGGAGAATTGACTCTGGATTCACGAGATGCCATGGGAACTGGTATGGTCGGCAGCTAAAAGGTGGCTGTCGCCCTAGCCGGAAGTTAGGCTCTCGCCTAACTTCAAAATTGATTCCATGAAAACCGCGCATGCTTGTTTACGCGTGGTGAAAAATGGCATGCTATCGATGTCTGAGATGGTTACCGCATTGCTTTCTCTTTAATGTGCATCCATATTTCGAACACGCACTGGCATCAGCATGCAAACACAGAAGGAGATGATTTTACGAATATCGCCGAGGCGAGGAAGAATGGCTTTGGTCAAGAGCGCAAAGCCAATTTTTATATCGTTTCATGTCATGCAACTCTGCGGCGCTAACTGTAAGCCTCTCCCAAGTCAGGGACGCAGCTAGGCGCGTGCGTGTCCTGCTCTGAGTGGGCTTCGTGTGCGCCTGTCGGCAGGTGTTGGAGCGTCGCTGCCGTTGGCCGAGAGCTGGCCGCTGGTGCCGGTCGGCTGGCCAGGCCTCGCCGAGCTGGCGGCTGTCTGGCCGCTGCGGCTGTGCGCCGGCGACCTGTCGGCGCGACTCGACTGTCATCTCACCCACCCAGGTACGAGGTCATCTCAGCCAACACATCCAGGTGTGGGGTCATCCCACCCACCCAGGTACGAGGTCATCTCAGCCAACACATCCAGGTGTGGGGTCATCCCACCCACCCAGGTACGAGGTCATCTCAGCCAACACACTCAGGTGTGGGGTCATCCCACCCACCCAGGTACGAGGTCATCTCAGCCAACACATCCAGGTGTGGGGTCATCCCACCCACTCAGGTACGAGGTCATCTCAGCCAACACATCCAGGTGTGGGGTCATCCCACCCACCCAGGTACGAGGTCATCTCAGCCAACGCACCCAGGTGTGGGGTCATCCCACCCACCCAGGTACGAGGTCATCTCAGCCAACACATCCAGGTGTGGGGTCATCCCACCCACCCAGGTACGAGGTCATCTCAGCCAACACACTCAGGTGTGGGGTCATCCCACCCACCCAGGTACGAGGTCATCTCAGCCAACACATCCAGGTGTGGGGTCATCCCACCCACTCAGGTACGAGGTCATCTCAGCCAACACACCCAGGTGTGGGGTCATCCCACCCACCCAGGTACGAGGTCATCTCAGCCAACACATCCAGGTGTGGGGTCATCCCACCCACCCAGGTACGAGGTCATCTCAGCCAACACACCCAGGTGTGGGGTCATCCCACCCACCCAGGTACGAGGTCATCTCAGCCAACACATCCAGGTGTGGGGTCATCCCACCCACCCAGGTACGAGGTCATCTCAGCCAACACATCCAGGTGTGGGGTCATCCCACCCACCCAGGTACGAGGTCATCTCAGCCAACACATCCAGGTGTGGGGTCATCCCACCCACCCAGGTACGAGGTCATCTCAGCCAACACATCCAGGTGTGGGGTCATCCCACCCACCCAGGTACGAGGTCATCTCAGCCAACACATCCAGGTGTGGGGTCATCCCACCCACCCAGGTACGAGGTCATCTCAGCCAACACATCCAGGTGTGGGGTCATCCCACCCACCCAGGTACGAGGTCATCTCAGCCAACACATCCAGGTGTGGGGTCATCCCACCCACCCAGGTACGAGGTCATCTCAGCCAACACATCCAGGTGTGGGGTCATCCCACCCACCCAGGTACGAGGTCATCTCAGCCAACACATCCAGGTGTGGGGTCATCCCACCCACCCAGGTACGAGGTCATCTCAGCCAACACATCCAGGTGTGGGGTCATCCCACCCACCCAGGTACGAGGTCATCTCAGCCAACACATCCAGGTGTGGGGTCATCCCACCCACCCAGGTACGAGGTCATCTCAGCCAACACATCCAGGTGTGGGGTCATCCCACCCACCCAGGTACGAGGTCATCTCAGCCAACACATCCAGGTGTGGGGTCATCCCACCCACCCAGGTACGAGGTCATCTCAGCCAACACATCCAGGTGTGGGGTCATCCCACCCACCCAGGTACGAGGTCATCTCAGCCGACACATCCAGGTGTGGGGTCATCCCACCCACCCAGGTACGAGGTCATCTCAGCCAACACATCCAGGTGTGGGGTCATCCCACCCACCCAGGTACGAGGTCATCTCAGCCAACACATCCAGGTGTGGGGTCATCCCACCCACCCAGGTACGAGGTCATCTCAGCCAACACATCCAGGTGTGGGGTCATCCCACCCACCCAGGTACGAGGTCATCTCAGCCAACACATCCAGGTGTGGGGTCATCCCACCCACCCAGGTACGAGGTCATCTCAGCCAACACATCCAGGTGTGGGGTCATCCCACCCACCCAGGTACGAGGTCATCTCAGCCCCACCCCCCGTGTCATCTCAGCCAACACACCCAGGTGTGGGGTCATCCCACCCACCCAGGTACGAGGTCATCTCAGCCAACACATCCAGGTGTGGGGTCATCCCACCCACCCAGGTACGAGGTCATCTCAGCCAACACACCAGGTTGGGGTCATCCCACCCACCCAGGTACGAGGTCATCTCAGCCAACACATCCAGGTGTGGGGTCATCCCACCCACCCAGGTACGAGGTCATCTCAGCCAACACATCCAGGTGTGGGGTCATCCCACCCACTCAGGTACGAGGTCATCTCAGCCAACACATCCAGGTGTGGGGTCATCCCACCCACCCAGGTACGAGGTCATCTCAGCCAACACATCCAGGTGTGGGGTCATCCCACCCACCCAGGTACGAGGTCATCTCAGCCAACACATCCAGGTGTGGGGTCATCCCACCCACCCAGGTACGAGGTCATCTCAGCCAACACATCCAGGTGTGGGGTCATCCCACCCACCCAGGTACGAGGTCATCTCAGCCAACACATCCAGGTGTGGGGTCATCCCACCCACCCAGGTACGAGGTCATCTCAGCCAACACATCCAGGTGTGGGGTCATCCCACCCACCCAGGTACGAGGTCATCTCAGCCAACACATCCAGGTGTGGGGTCATCCCACCCACCCAGGTACGAGGTCATCTCAGCCAACACATCCAGGTGTGGGGTCATCCCACCCACCCAGGTACGAGGTCATCTCAGCCAACACATCCAGGTGTGGGGTCATCCCACCCACCCAGGTACGAGGTCATCTCAGCCAACACATCCAGGTGTGGGGTCATCCCACCCACCCAGGTACGAGGTCATCTCAGCCAACGCACCCAGGTGTGGGGTCATCCCACCCACCCAGGTACGAGGTCATCTCAGTCAACACACCCAGGTGTGGGGTCATCCCACCCACCCAGGTACGAGGTCATCTCAGCCAACACACTCAGGTGTGGGGTCATCCCACCCACCCAGGTACGAGGTCATCTCAGTCAACACATCCAGGTGTGGGGTCATCCCACCCACCCAGGTACGAGGTCATCTCAGCCAACACATCCAGGTGTGGGGTCATCCCACCCACCCAGGTACGAGGTCATCTCAGCCAACACACTCAGGTGTGGGGTCATCCCACCCACCCAGGTACGAGGTCATCTCAGTCAACACATCCAGGTGTGGGGTCATCCCACCCACCCAGGTACGAGGTCATCTCAGCCAACACATCCAGGTGTGGGGTCATCCCACCCACTCAGGTACGAGGTCATCTCAGCCAACACATCCAGGTGTGGGGTCATCCCACCCACCCAGGTACGAGGTCATCTCAGCCAACGCACCCAGGTGTGGGGTCATCCCACCCACCCAGGTACGAGGTCATCTCAGCCAACACACCCAGGTGTGGGGTCATCCCACCCACCCAGGTACGAGGTCATCTCAGTCAACACACCCAGGTGTGGGGTCATCCCACCCACCCAGGTACGAGGTCATCTCAGCCAACACATCCAGGTGTGGGGTCATCCCACCCACCCAGGTACGAGGTCATCTCAGCTAACACACTCAGGTGTGGGGTCATCCCACCCACCCAGGTACGAGGTCATCTCAGCCAACGCACCCAGGTGTGGGGTCATCCAACCCACCCAGGTCAGAGGTCTGTCACCCACCACAGAGATGTGGGAGCATCTCGCCCACCATACAGGTGTAGGGTCTTCTCGCCCACCACCCAGGTGTGGAGTCATCTCACCCACCGAGGTACGAGGTCATTTCACTCACCACCCAGATGTAGTGTCATCTCGCCCACCACACAGGTGTAGCGTCTTCTTGCCCACCACCTAGGCATATGGCCATCTCACCCACCACCCAGGTCTCAGGTCATTTAACACACCACCAGGTCATCTCACCTGTTAGGCTAGGCTAGGCATGTATGGCTTCCGATAGTAAACGGATTGCTGTTCGAAACATTGTTCATCGTAAATATTTGGCCAATTTTGATCGTGGTGGGATCGTGGAATGTACGTCGTGGAATCTTTTCTAACGTTTTGTATGTGCCAGACATTAGTGGAAAATAACAAAAACGGTCGTATGTGTTCTTTTTTGTCCTATGTTGAGTAGGTTCACATCATGAGGGGTACGAATTTTTACTAGCCACGTTGACTTTAGGGGTGTTTTGTTGCAAATTTCGGGGCCGCTTAAAAACGTTCAGGTAGCCTAACATTCGGAAAAGTATGCAGGTCTACATCAATGATACAATATGCTTCCACATATCATTTTGGTTGCGAACCATTGCAGAGCATGCATTGGCTCTTTAACGACCTGCTTTGATCATAGCCATTGCGGACTATTGCTCCTGGAACTACTTCTGTAACGAACATTGGTTTACGTACGGTGGTCATGGAGTCGGTCAAACATTGGTCAGTGGTGAAGGTGGGCGGGTTTCCGCCTGTCGTACGATCCTGCCGCTCGTGGCACATTATCACGGCGTGTAGCTGACCACGCCGGTCGTGGACCACGCGTCTGACCCGGTCAATACGTGTCACGCGCCCTCCTCCACCGACACCTTTATCGTTGGGCGAGGTTACGACCGCCGACAGCGACGTTTTGAGGGCGCGGCCATTGTCGGTCCATGGGAACATACAGTCACGCGGGTGGCCTGCTCACGCCGTTACCGCGAACGGTGGCCACGCGTGGCACCTAACCGGCCGGTACACAGTGGCCACGCGTGGCACCTAGCCGGCCGGCACACAGTGGCCACGCGTGGCACCTAGCCGGCCGGCACACAGTGGCCACGCCCCCGCCACGCGTGGCACCACGGCCGGTACACAGTGGCCACGCGTGGCACCTAACCGGCCGGTACACAGTGGCCACGCGTGGCACCTAACCGGCCGGTACACAGTGGCCACGCGTGGCACCTAACCGGCCGGTACACAGTGGCCACGCGTGGCACCTAACCGGCCGGTACACAGTGGCCACGCGTGGCACCTAACCGGCACGGCGTGGCACCAACCGGCCGGTACACAGTGGCCACGCGTGGCACCTAACCGGCCGGTACACAGTGCCCCGTGGCCCTACCGGGCCACGCGTGGCACCTAACCGGCCGGTACACAGTGGCCACGCGTGGCACCAACCGGCCGGTACACGGTGGCCACCCGGCCGGTACACAGTGGCCACGCGCGGTACACAGGGCCACGCGTGGCACCTAACCGGCCGGTACGCGTGGCACCAAACCGGCCGGTACACAGTGGCCACGCGTGGCACCTAACCGGCCGGTACACAGTGGCCACGCGTGGCACCTAACCGGCCGGTACACAGTGGCCACGCGTGGCACCTAACCGGCCGGCACACAGTGGCCACATATGGCACCTAGCCGGCCGGTACACAGTGGCCACGCGTGGCATAACGGCCGGTAATGGCCACGCGTGGCCACCGCGTACACAGTGGCCACGTGGCACCTGGCCTACGGACACAGTGGCCACATATGGCACCTAGCCGGCCGGCACACAGTGGCCACATTGGCACCTAGCCGGCCGGTACACAGTGGCCACATATGGCAACACAGTGGCCACACATGGCACCTAGCCGGCCGGCACACAGTAGCCACGCAAGGTACCGATGCTGTATTGCTGCTAAATCGATGCAACAGCAGTGCGGATATTTTTTTCTGTCCATTGCAGGTTTTGGAATGCATGAATTCGGTGCGTAACGCTCAAAAGAGCTGTTCAGAAATGATACTATGCTTGTGTTCTTCACTGCTATCTACATATGCCGTCTTCACCTTGACTTCGAAGTAGCGCATTGAAGTGCTGCTTTCCAAAATAATCAGTCTCCTGAAAACTAGGCCACATTAGTAACAATTAAAGCTAGGTGGCCTGAAGAGACATGTGCATTGCTGGCATGGATTGGGCACCACGGTCCACAGGAACAAAGCCCGTTAAATAAAAGTGGATGCATTGTGTTTTTTTAATATGAATGCCGGTTTGGTTGATCGAGGGGTGTCGGAGCATCCGCGTGACCCAAAAGAGTAGAAATTTTAAGCAATGTGCTTAAATCATCAGACTTCTATCAAATTATGTGTATTAAAACATAAAGAACTGATCGTTTACCAATGAACAATAATTTTTTTCATGAACACTAGCACAAGATATATCTCTTAAATAACATGCAAATAGTGCAAAAGTTCAAATGCACGGAAAAGGCACCTTTTTCAATATTACCAATTCGCCACAGCAATTAATAAAATAGGTTGCAAGTGACAAGTTAGACATGTCAAAGTATGTTCACATATTTCGTCATACAAGACTTCCGTAGAAATGTGAAGAAGAACCGGGAATACGAGACATTTATGAGGGATATTCCCATAAGTAGAACCTTACTGGACTGGCTTAATTCGTCCTCCAAAGTGGGTATCGATTGAACATAATTTCTTAAGGGAGGATTTTTCGCATCGCCTATGATGTCACGTGATTGTCACAAATGATTCGTGCAATGACGTGAGGGGCAGCGGGGCTGTTGCAGCGTTACCAGCCGAGTCAGTGAGCGTGCTCCCAGACCTCACCTAACACTGAGGCGGCGGGCTGTTGCAGCGTTACCAGCCGAGTCGGTGGGCGTGCTCCGCTGCTCGCCACACGCGAAGCGGGAGCTGGACGTGGCCGGGCGGTCTCTCCACAGCATGCCGGCGGCGACGGCCGTGTCCGGTCTGGGTGAGGTGTCAGCCGCGGGACCGCCGCCGGCGCCGCCGCCGGCTCCGCCGCTGTGCACGCCAGCGCTGCAGCTCTACTCCCAGCTGTGCCGGTCCCAGCTGGCCGCGGCCGCCGCCGCCGCCGGCCCGCGTCCCACACGGCAGCGGGATCTCACCGCGCCCGCCTGGGCGTCCGGCCGGACCCCAGCCGCACTCGGTCGGGAGTCTGCAGCGTGCGGGTCGGACGGCGTGGGACTCTGTCGGGTCGGCGGGCGTGACAGTCTCAGGCCGAGCAGGGACCCGAGCGGCACGACGTCGTCATCGCCTGGCGAGTATCGGCCGAACAGCTGCGCGTCTGCCGCGCCACACGCGGTGTGGCGGCCGTACTGACCACGGTGCTCCCGAGCTCCGACTGACACCAATATTTAGCACATCGCGGTCTGGTTTGTGACTGTGTGGACTGATCTGGTTTCTGACGTCCAAATGCTACTTCCTGAAGAATATGCGTTGAACCAATCAGGTTTGTGCTTCTTCTAACTTATGTTCACATTATAAATGAAGTGAACTGAGGCTTACAGCACGATCGTGCTGTTCCTGGTGTGTGTGCGCACGCGGTCTGTATGTCACTGTAATGAGTTAATGTATCGTATCGATGAACTATGAAAGTAATTGAAGGAAAATGGAAAAAAAATCGTGCGGAAGTGATCTCATGATTTGTTACTTAGCTCCTATTATGTTTGCGAAAGAAGAACAGAAGCAGTGCCACACTTGGCTGCCGAAGGCTCCTGTGATGCCGATGAGCGAGCGCTAATGGCAGCGCTTTCCAAACCCATTCACAACGCGCTGTGTCACCGCATGTGTAAACGGACGTCGCTGGGATGTGGCTGTACTTTGTCTGCTTATTAGCGAAGACATGTGTTCAGACATAATCTCGATCGGCCTTCCTCTGAGTTCCTATTGCTAGGAGAGCGCCATGCTGTCCGGTGGGATGGCACAGTTCAATCAGTTGGCCAGTGGTCACGACGCTTCATGTGCAGCAATTGCTCGAGGCAGCATATGACTTGACGAAGAGGCTAATGGTGAAGAGGAAGCCAGCTTCGCTCCACATTTATCACCAGCATCCTTGTCCCCACCATGGCACAATTATGCAATCATCAGTATGGCGCGTGACCCAGTACAGACATACTCTTATGTAGTGAGTTCAACCGGCTGCCATTCATGGTTGTTTGGAACTCTTGTCCAATTCGCAAAGCGAAGTAAATATATACGTGTGTATATATATATATATATATATATATATATATATATATATATATATATATATATATATATATATATATATATATATATATATATATATATATATATACATATATATTATATATATATATATATATATATATATATATATATAATATCTATATATTTATATATATATGTATATATATATATATATATATATATATATATATATATATATATATATATATATAATCGCAATCGTGTTCGTAGTGTGACACAGTATTTGCAGACGATGTGCACAACGCTCACGGCACGCATGAAAATTATGGGCCAAAAACCAAACTATGGAACACAAATGTTTTCACGATGCCTCTGCTCTTGCTGTATGCAACACACTCAGGAAATGGAACCAGTCAGCGCAGTCAGTTTCTGACGTGAGCTTATGCAGCATTTGCACCGCCGGCTGACTATTCACCGAGTGTATTTAGCCATCGTGGTCGGTGGCACACCGTGCTGTTCCGCGTGGTATGTACACATGTCACACGAGTGCGTTCTCTCTAGCCATGCAGCCGACTTAACTGCGTGTCACGTGAATGATATAGCCAATCAGAGAGGTCGCCTGTGGCCGGCACGCTCGACGGTGTACGCCGCGCAGGCACGTCGAGACCGGCACACCCTTGCGCGGGACGTTTTGCATGGCACTCCGTCAGTGCATAGCTCGGCGGCTGGGAGTGCTGGCGATATGAACTGAATGCAAACTGTTCGCACTGAATACACTGTCGTCCGATTTGCTGCTCCTTTCACGCCAGTTGACCGTTGAGATGCCCTGTGCTGACACGTACGCAGACCGTAGCGTCGTGTCGCCATCATGGTGTGTGTCATCCGTGCATAACTGTACATGTGAGGGATGGCTGGGGCACCCTAAACGTTCGCTCACCACCCCAAAGGTGACATAAGTTAGCACACCTGATTACTCGTAGCGTCTGTAAATAGAATACACAACAGCGCCCCTAATACATGTAGGAATGTTCCGCTCATCTTTGGTGTCGTTCGACGCCGCGCGTTCGGTTGTCCATCGGGAGAACTGCGGCCGTCCACATCTGGATCATGCGAGCCACGCCGCTGACGATGAAGGCAGCCATTTTTAACGGTCAATCGACGCATGGTATTTCAAGTGTCAAGTGTGCCGTGGGTCCCGGCGTGCCGTGTCGACCACGCCGCTGCACAGGTGACGATTCCTACCTGTGCATTGGCAGAGAACACGCCGCCTCTGACCCAGATGATCACCCACTGACCAGGTATGACCACCCGCTAACGCAATATGACGACCCACTGAGCCGACATGACCAATCACTGACCCGATATGGCCATCCACTGACCAAATAAGACTGCCCACTGAGTCGATACGACTGCCCACTGAGTAGATACGACTGCCCACTGAGTCGTACGACTGCCCACTGAGTAGAACGACGCCCACGAGTCGAGACTGCCCACTGAGTAGATACGACTGCCCACTGAGTCGTACGACTGCCCACTGAGTAGATACGACTGCCCACTGAGTCGTACGACTGCCCACTGAGTAGATACGACTGCCCACTGAGTCGTACGACTGCCCACTGAGTAGATACGACTGCCCACTGAGTCGTACGACTGCCCACTGATCCCATAAGACGTCCACTGACCGGATTAGGCCACCCACTGATCGGCTAAGGCCGCCCATGGACCCGATAGGACCGTTCATTGACCCGATAAAACCGCGCATTGGCCAGATATGATCGCCTATTAACCTGATACCACCGTTCATTAACCACATGAGGCAGATCACTGACTGATAAGATCTCCCACTGACCCCATGGGACCGCCCATTGACCCGACAAGACCGCCCAATGATCCGATAAGACTGCCCACTGACCCGAAAAGATCGCCCACTGACCCTATAAGATCGCCCACTGACCCTATACGACCACCCACTAATCCAATAGCACCGTCCACCGACAGGAGGCTTAAACACGTCAACACGCTTTGCTCAGCTCCCGTGTTACTCTATGAGCGGACTCCCCAATGCGCTTTGAATTCATGAACTTTAGCATTGCTACGCTTCCAGTTATTGCATTGTAGCTCCTTCACCGACCAGCGACCACCCGTCAAGCACACACCTTTCGTTAAGCTTATCCATTGACATGAAGAGTATGGGCGTCGAATGGAAATACTGGAAAGAAAAGGTGGCTCGTCATTCAAATTTTCTCTCAAACGTACTTACTCGCTGGGAGAGAACTACATAACCTAAACGATGTCATATGCAACCCTGGGATCGGATGACGTGCTTGTTGTTACAGCTGCAGATTCAAGTGCATGTGTTTACAATTATTTGTTTTTTTTCTGTTCGTGTCTTTTTCCTCCCACTTTTTGACTTTGTCCAAATCCCTTAATAGATAAGAGAGGGACTGACAAATTTTGGTGGATATAGGACTGGTGGGGGTGGCTCCGACAATAACTCACCATTATTGTGTATTTTAATTTGGATTTTATCCTAAATTGGTGTTTTCTGAGCGGGCGAGAACCTGACGGATGCTCGAGCCTCATGTAGTTACATATATTAATACAAAATTATGAAAAGCAGAGCAAAAACTCAGCCACCAATTGAATAGAAAACTCGAAACGAAAAGGGGAAGAAATAGTTTCCGAAGCGACCGATATATTTTGATCAAAATGAAATACTCGCGATCAGCACATCCTCACCTTTCGGATAATACGTGCCTCGCCTTTTGAGCATTCCGTACCCTTCCAACAAACCGCTTGCAGGGTCATACTAATGAACATTTTAGTGCTGAGGGTAGCCTTCGGTGTAGGCGCACTATCCGGCTACTGCTGGAGCTTGGCGTCGTCACCAGCTCGGTGCAGTACGCTGTCACCCAGCAATGACTTGCTAAGTACGGTCATATTCGGCCAAATTGTCGGCGGGTCGAAAACGGCCGGCGCCACCGCGGAATGTTACGTTTGGTGGCGATGGCTGCGGCGGCGACAATTATGATGGTATCGGTGACGGTGGCAGAGGCCGTTGTGATGATATTGGTGATGGTGGTGGCGGCCGTTGTGGCGACATCGGGCGGGGTGTAGCTTTGCATGCTTTTGAGAAGGCACCCCTCTCCCAAGTTGACATTGTCCTCCCAATAATTTAAACTTTAACACCGGTCACTATGGGTGGCATGGCCCCATTCAATTTGGGCCTGCCAATTGCCTTCATGCATGGTGTCCTCCAAATCATTTTCAGAAACCTACATTTATGGATACCGGTGATGGTGTCGTGTCGGTCGTTGTGACGTTATCGGTGATAGCACCGGTAACGGTGGCAGCGTCACCTTATGATAGTATCGGCGTCAGTGGCGGAAGTTGTGACGGTATCGGTGTCAGTGGCGGCGGTTGTGACGGAATCGGCGTCAGTGGCGGCGGTTGTGACGATATCGGTGTCAGTGGCGGCGGTTGTGACGGTATCGGTGTCAGTGGCGGAAGTTGTGACGGTATCGGTGTCAGTAGCGGCGTGAGTTATGGCGTTATTGGCATCGGTGGCGGCATCAGTTATGACGGTATCGGTAACGACGGCAGTTGTGATGTTATCGGTATCAGTGACGGTGGCGGCGGCAGTTGTGATGATATCGGTGGCGGTGGCGGGGGCAGCTGTGGTGATATCGGTGGCGGTGGCGGCGACAGTTGTGATGATATCGGTGGCGGTGGCGGCGGCAGTTGTGGTGGTATTGGCGCCGGTGGCGGCGGCAGTTGTGATGGCATCGGTGGCGGTGGCGGCGGCAGTTGCGACGGTATCGGTGGCGGTGGCGGCGGCGGTTGTGATGGTATCGACGTCGGTGGCGGCACAATTGTGATGGTATTGGCGTCGGTGGCGGCGGCAGTTGTGACGGTATCGGTGGCGGTGGCGGCGGCAGTTGTGACGGTATCGGTGGCGGTGGCGGCGGCAGTTGTGATGGTATCGGTGGCGGTGGCGGCAGCAATTGTGATGGCATCGGGGGCGGCGGCGGCGGCAGCAGGCCTACTAACAGCCGCTGCCGTGCTCGTTCCGACCAGCCACCGTGGCCGACGCTGTGTCATGGTTCCTGGCCACGCGAGCGCCGACCGCAACCTGCCCCCTGCCCCCCCGCCCACTGCACACAAACTGGCGTGGCGGGGCAATCCGCCGAGGTTCCCGCGGCTGCGGAACTGAGTTTTAGGCGGTCCAGAGCGAGTTAGTCTTGTTGCAATTGTTCATCGCTCTGACCGGCTTCAGAGCTACACATATTCCGCGGACCACGAAGTACACCGCTATGTAGTTTTACCCGTGGTTTTCCAGAATGGGACGGACCGAGAAACGACCACGCAGTTTTTTTCGTTTCATTAGCGACGGGACGCAGCGGCCCTTCCTGCTGATGTCGACCCGTTTGTGGATGTAACACAACGTGATGTTTTGACAGTCCACACCATTCGTAAGTGATCTGGCCACACTGGACGCGCTACCCTCTGCCACACAACGGGCTGTCCCACAAACAGCGCGTTACTTACTCCGGTCAAAATACAGCCATTACTCGGCGGCACCCTGCCCGCTACTGTCCTACTAATGTCACACCCACCCAGCAGGGGTCAGGAGCGCTCCGGGCAGGCCACCTAGCATGGGGTAATCTTGTCGTTGATGGAATGCCATCACATTGAAAAACATTTAACTTCAGCGGTGCTGACGTAATGTGACATTCTATTGCCAAAAGAGACAAGCTGCTTTGGATTTATTTTCCAGCAAAACAGAGGAATATAATAGGGGCGTAAGTTTGCATCTCTTAGGGAGGACACATGCCCCTCCAATATTGAACATGCCCCTTCAAGAATATCAAATACATCTCCAACAATCTCAAATATCCCTCCAATATTCAGAAATTCTTCCTTCCCCAATAATAAATGCAATAGGGGTCGTCCACCACCATACAACACTTGGGGCGGTCCGCCCGTGCATCCGTGGCACTGAAGGCACTGAAAGCAGTGCCTCACCTGAGTAGAGCTGGAAGTATTTTTATATATTATTTTCGCATAAAACGATGCTTTAATCCATAGGTGTAGGAACAGGGGGGGGGGGGGCAGGGCTGCCATATCCTCACACTTTTTGTGAAAGCTTAACATTAATGCAATGGCGATGCACGGTGAGAATCAACTTCAAAAGGGGTTTTGGCCCCCACTTTTTGAGACGTCACCCCACGCCTCTCCCTTAATCCACTGAAACGTATGAAAGGTGAAAACTGGAAACAAATATGTATGGGTGAGTCGTAATTATAGTGAACATTTAAATTCGTCGAAAATTTACGTCTTAAATTTAAACCAACTCTATAACTGCTCTCTAGAGGCAAGGTCAAGCCTCTGGAAGATATCGCCATATACGCCAAATATTGCGCATTCGCTTTATAACAAGCCCAGGGTATGCAGCCTTTTGGAGTATAGTCCATTGCACTGTCAATGGAAATCGCTATATGAAGATCATTTTCGAGTTGCATCGAGGAATGTTTCACATGAAATGTCCCCATTGATTCGATAAATTAAGGGAATGTGCGGCATTGTGGGGCAGGAGCCTACCCAGTACCCACCCACTTTGGTAGGTAGGGGAAAGTGAGTTTAGTTGAGCCTCCAAGTAAGTTGAGCCACCCCAGTATCTCACCTCCCATGGTGTCATGAGTACTTATAAGCCACCTGCAGTCACTTCGAAGAAAGTCTCCATTTTTGGCTGGACTGGGGGCCGGGAGCGGCAGATATGCTGTGCCTTGAACAAGAATGTGTTTTTAAGGTTGGAAGTAATTTTTGCTTGACTTCGAAATGCTTGTATTTTCCTTAATACGTAGCAGATATGCTTTGGATAGCACACAATTGTGGGCATGTGTTTAGTCTTGAAATCCACCCAAACCACTTTGACGCAGGAGATGGGCAGCCATACTTTTCGTTCTGACGTGAGGTGGGTATGGGGATAGTTGAGCAGTCGCTACTGGGGAAATATGAGCCGTGGATGAGCCGTGGTCGATTAATGTGTTGCATGTTGCTCATGTTTCTTGGCTGATCCCATTCTTGGCTGAGGATAAATATCCCGATAAAAATTGTAAAACTCATCATTTTGGAAGGGTAGCGAGGAGATTGCTTCACCTTTGCCAAGCCTAATCATACTAGTGTCATTCCCGATAAATTTGTTTGAGCGAAAGAGAGACTCGATACGCTTTGGAGGGCCGGTGCATTTTCGACCTCCCGTTGTGTCCCTAGGGTCCCGCTGTGTTTATTTGGAGCTTCTGACGCACATGCGTGGGATCCCAGCACGATTTTGGGGGCTTCAGTATAATTTATCGGGGTCCTGGCGCAACTTTTCGGGCCCAGGCGCGTGGTTCTGGGGGACCCTACGCCAGTTTTCTGAGCTCGACGCAATTTTTGGTGACTTCTTCTAAATTTTGAAGTCCGAGTCCTGGCCTGGTTTTTCGGGTCCCGGCGCTATATTTTATGTCCCGCAGCGATTTTCGAGCTCCGGTACGTTTCTTTCGGGATCGTACACGATTTTGGTAGGCGGTTAAGATTAAGGGTTAAGGGTTTTGGGGGTTAAGAGTTAAGGGTGGTTAAGGGTTTTGGAGCGATTTTCCTGGTTCGGACATATAGTTTCCAGAATCTCATTATTTTGGAGGGCTACAACTTGATTTTTGTCCGGTCATGATGTTTTTTTTGTGTGGGCGGGGGGGGGACACGCTGTGCATATTTGGGGCCATCGACGCCATTTTTTGGACCTCAGAGGGGAATTCTTCATGGTCCGAAGGTAATTTTTGGGACTTATTATTGGTCTCGAGCGGGATATTTGGGGTCTCGGCGCGAATTCGCGGGGCGCGTTCCACTTAGCTGCGCCCTAGCGCGGTTTCAACAGGCTCCGGCGCAAGTGTTCGGGCCCGGTACGAGTTTTTTCTTAGTGCCCGCTGTATTCATTTAGAGTCCCCTACGCGAATTCTGGGGCCCTCCGATTATAATTTATGGGCCCCAGCGTGATTTTTTTGGACCCCGGCGCGATTCTTGGGAGCCCACCGCTTCACAAGGGGGATTTTCCTCTTTGGTACTTCACTGTGGCTGCTCAGCGAGTTTTGTTTTCCAGCCGATGGCACCCTTTAGAGTAGAAAGGTTCTTCGGATGATTTGCTTTCGGGACCTGTTCTGAATTTTCCCGTGCTCGGGTCGATCCGACGGAGTTCCTTTGTGATTTTTTCTTAGGTCGTGCTCTATTTTTACAGCCCCCTGCGTGATATTTTTGAACCCCGGCATGATTCCTAGGGCTCTCAGCGTATTTTTTTAGTGCATGAGCACGTTTCTTTTCTGGGACCCGACGCGATTTTTTAATGTGTCTTTAGCGCAATTTGTGTGGCCGCAAACCGATATTCCGGGTATAAATTGATTTATGGGAAGCCAGTTGCGACGTGTGGGGTTTCGGCGCGATTTTTGGGCCCCCAATGTGATCTTCAGGGGCAGCGACACGACGTTTTTTTTGGTGTATAAGTACCATTCTTTGGAGGGAGCCAAGTCGCCATTTGTTGGGACCCCTAACACGAGTTTTAATGGCATTGGCACGTTTTTGGGGCCAATACATTTTGGGGGCTTTTGGAGCGACTGTTGGGACCACAGAGCGATTTTCCATCTCTGGACTGTTGCCCCATTTTTTCATTTTTTGGCTTCATTTTTTTGGATGGTCTCGATGACACTTTTGTGGCCCTGGTGCGACCTATCGAGCTCCTAACATGATTTGCAGGAGCCTGAGCGCGACTATTTGTTATCCCCAGGTCCAGCGTGATTTTCGGGGGCCCCGGCCCGTCTTTTTGAGGGACAATCGTTATTTTCAAGGACCCCGGCACGACTTTTTGGGCTCCAGTGTGATTTTCAGTGGCCAATGTACCAGCTTTTGAGGCCCCCAGCGTGGTTTATATGGATTCGCCCATCTTTTTTGGGCCCCAGCGCCATTTTCAGGGGTCCCGGCAAGGCAGCTCTTTGGCCTCCAGCGTGATTTTCAGGGGTCCCGACTCGACCTATTGAGGCCCCAGCGTAATTTTCGGGGGCCACGGCGCGACTTTTTTTGGGGCCCCAGCAGTATTTTTTTCAGGGCCCGGTCCCACTTTTTTTGGAGCCCTCAGCGTCGTTTTAGGGGTGCCGGAACGATTTTTGGGGCCCGGTGCGATTGTTGAGGTCATGCACACCGTACTTTATATCGATTGGTTGACAAGTATATTTAAGAAGAGGAAAAACACAAAAGCAGCGTATTCCGATCCTCTCTTGTTTGCACCTGAAGTGTAAAAATGTTTTCAGAGATAAAATATCTGAAGGAGTGCCTTAGAAGAAGTGCCTTCTAGCTCACTTTTTACTTTGATGCTAATGGGTCTGTTCCCGCGCCCTCATCCAGAATAGGCTGCGCGTCCAATTCCTCTACCGGCCGTTCCCGCGCCTCATCCGGAGTACCCTCATCGAACCTCCACCGGATGAGAAAAACCTAATCCAGTCGGTCGGCGGTTGAGGAAGGAATACGACAAACGTGACGCAACAGTGGCGTTCAGCATCAAATATTTTTTTAACCTGTCTTAGGCCAGAAGCACAGTTATTGGGTTGTATAATTCGCACTTTCTTTATTTTATAGCTATTTTTTTGGAAGAAATCCAAGAGACATGGGATATGTGATGGATATGAGCAGTCACCCATGTTTTGTGTCACCCACTACACCACTTTGTCGCCAGTGCACATCGAGAGCATCCAATGCACAAGTGGAAATCGGAGCTGGGTGTCTTAAATTTCATGATCAAATCATAGGTTCAGTCATGCATACCAATTTCCATGCATTTGAGGGGGCATGCTTGCTGGTATGCATCCATGTATGTATCAGTGGCTGATGGAGAAGCTCAGTGTACACTCCGCATGGGAAGGGGTTTCACTCTGACGCACGGCCGTTGAGATTTGCGAAAATTATTGGGGGGGGGGGGGGAAATATATGAATGCAGTGGCCAGGCCCAAATGAATTGGAGGGCACACTCCCTATGGTCCAATGTTAGCAGTTAAAAGTATTTGAGTAGGGCAAACCAACATTAAGTGGCACTTGCCCCCTCAAAAATATAGAAAGCAACACCCCTGCTCAAACGGGTAACCCGCCGAGTACACCGTACTAATCGAGTGCCCCTCGCTAAACGGTGTTTCGTCCCAAGTTGCCCATCTCGGAGTAAAAAACGTGCATTCAGCATGCTCTAGTGCAGTCCCCTTCCCCCGCTTAATGAATTTTTTTTTCTGAACGAGTGTTAAGGGACTTCCGTAACAGCGCCCCTTCGAGGAAATGACTCTCCTCCTGACGGGTACCTGCCTCCCTCGCCCTTGAAAATGTATGGATCCGACCCTGGAATAAATGCTTTTTGAGCTCCTGAAGCAGCACAAGCCATCGCCATCCACTGTGCGTCAGCTTCCCGGTCGGAGTCGGAATCAGAAAACATAGCTTGCAGCGTACTTTATTCATCCTCCAATAGCTGCTGCACAATAGGATTCAATGGGCTTTCACAACAGCAAGTAAGTATATCAATTAATAAAAAGATCGGCACTGCCACGTGCAAGATCGGAGCAAGCGACCGAGAATGCCACCGATTTGCACATATGCGCCAAATAGAACTATAACCATTCCACCGCCAACAGCTGAATGAAGGACAAAACTCTACCGATCGTTCCCGCGCCTCGCGCCTGGAAAACCTCCACTGGCCGAAGCTCAACCTACTCCGAATGAGGGCGCGGGAACAGTAGAGTAATAATCACGTATTCAAGTTTTACCCATTTTCTTTGAGAAAAAAAACAGGTATTACTTTAAAAGCATTATGACATTATGACAAATATAGTGCTTTTTCTGGAGATAGAAAATAATTCCCAATATTTGGTACCAAAATTTCACAGCGGTGAATGTGACAATCAAGAACTCTTTGCGATAAATGTGACGCACCAGGTCGATGTCTGTGATATTTATCGTACATGATATTTTCTCCTTTGTTTTCTACATCGTGCACGCAGCAATACGTTCAAGCATCGTGTCAAGGTACGGGACCCAGCGCGCACCCAAATCAACGTGCCGCACCCCAGTGCCGTGCCACGTACGGCACCTACAGGGGAGCATCGACGACCAAAGCTCTTGGGACGCAGTAACTGAGTTCGGTGCGTGAACATAGCGCATGTGCTATATTTTAATCTGTTAACCAAGGAATACCGTTATTCTAAGGTAAATTTGCATTTTATGATTTTCATTGGATTCTGGGGAAGAATGTTCGAATACCATGTTGATGCACGTGATTAAGATGAGATGTGACCATTCATTTCCATCAGAGGTGCTTGCTGTTCAGTTACATAGGAAGATAAGGCCAAAAACGTACAGTAAATTTTCGGTAAATTTTTCTTAAACGGTGTTTTAGGGATTTTAGGATTTTTTTAGGAACACTGTTTATGAACGTGATTCGGAAGATGCGATCACTCGTTTTCTCCGTAAATGCTTACTTTTCAATTTGAACGATGACGTCATAGTCACGTCGGTACGGTATGATGACGTCATAGGCATGGGACTGAGGCTTCGATTGGCTAACGCTACAAACGTTCACATACCTTAATGAGATGGTCCTGGCTTTATCTAACCACAGATTAATAAAACACACAACTTGCCACGGTTCCAGGCGGGTTCCGTCGAGAAAAGTTCCTTTGTAGTCGCTTGTGACGAACCCACACCTATTCTTCTCCTTCCTTCTGGCGACACGAAACGTCTCGGTGCACTCCCACCGATGCCTACTCTCCTGCAACCTGCAGGCCTTGGAACACTTAGAGCAGACAACTCCGGCAGGAAGAACTCCGTGGCGTCTAAGGAAGTCTAAGCTCGCTTGGTTGCCCTTATAGCAAAGTTTGGTTATATCATATGGCACTGGATCACAACCTACACACACCGAAGCCATTTTCGAACTGTTGACCTCAAAGTGACCCCTGTGACCCCTGTCTCGTCTATCCTCACGACTTCCAACAAATAATATGATAATTCATAATTAAATAGGAAAATCTAACCTAACCTAACCTAACATAATACAATCTACTCTTATCGAAACTAATATAAACTCATATATTTTAATTTAAAAACACAAGCGTAATGTTTATCGTGACGGACCGCAAAGTGATATTTAAAAGAGTGTATTTCTGCTCGGTCTTGTCTTTCCTCAGGACTTCCAACAAGCAGTATGATAATTAATAATTAGATAGGAAAACCCAACCTAACCTAACCTAACATAATACAATCTACTCTTATCTAAACTAATATAAACTTATATATTATAATTTCAAAACAAGAGTAATATTTATCGTGACATCCGTACATCACGCCCGGAAGCTGTGCTCTGCTTAGTTTTTTTCTGGTGTTGTGGTGAAATAATGGTGGTGTCATCTATGTGGTAAAGAGGCGGAAATTAAGCATTTTTTACGTGAAAAAGTGTTGAATCAACTGCGTGAAGTGTTGAGTTAGTTAGTTATTAGGGCTTTAAGGCGCATCGACTACATCGGTCATATAGCGCCCATTGTTGAATGTCCCTTTAATCACGTCTGAGAAGTGCCAGGTGAGGGATGGATACAATTATGCAACAAACAACAGCGGTGTGGCATATATGGCGCATTATAGATATTATTGCTAAGATTAACCGAGACGTAAGCATTTACGGAGAAAACGAATGATCGCATCTTCCGAATCACGTTAATAAACATCATATTCCGGGACAAAAATCCGAAAATTCCAAAAACACCCTTTAAAACAGAAATACCAAATTTTCATTTGGAGGTGTTAATGGACAAGTTTCACATAACCACTTTTTATTGCAGGAAAATGGTAGTAGGTAGGTAATATTAGGTAGTTAATATTAAATATACAAAACTGGGTAATCTTTACCTTTCGGCCGACACATACTGCCAAGGTCAGTGATTTGTAAAGAGGTGTATAGTGGGGAACTGTGACGTCACAGGAGTCTGGGAAGTGACGTCACAACGTCACAAGTGCTTTGGAGGATTCTGGTTTTCTGGTTAGGTTAGGTTAGATTATATTATGCTATGATACATTTTGTATATTATGCTACATTATCTTAGTCTAGGTTAGGTGGTAATCTTTACCAACACCCTACTCCTGTGACGTCACTTCCGACTCCTGTGACGTCTCTTCCGACCAGAGTGGGAAACTTACTTTCCGGGTTGGGAGTCGGACTGCATACCGATTTCTTCCGGAGTACATTTTCATGGACATTATTTTTTTATGCATGGAATCTGTTTACCAGTAACCAACCGGAAAAACCCAAATCAGTACCTACATAATATGCATAAGTAATATCATTCTCATTTTGGGTCAAATCAAATGCCAAAGCATACAAACAAAGAAGTGAACAATGGATGGCACCGCCCGGCAGTGACCCGTAATAATCGGCACTGTTTTGTTTCTTATAGCTCACAGGAGAGATGCATTTTCCTTTCACTGTTGGTCTCAGTACAAGGCTAGCCATATGAAAAACAAACAAAAATACTTTTTTTCAGATTTCAGACAGATTTCAGAACAGAAAATGCTAACGCAGCCAATTCTGATCGGTGGCCTCCGGGACTCCGGAGAACGTCTCTTAAAACTCAAAGTTTCCCACTATAGGGTGGGAGGAACGCAAGTATTCCGAGACGCTGCTCCAGAGCCGGAGAACAGTGTTCTAAGTGCGCATGCACATCATCCTGCAAGTTGCTGTTGGTGCGTTGTTGTCGGCAATTCCGGTGGTTGAGATTGATGGAGTGTGTGAAGATGTGGTCCAGCTGCTGACTGCTACAAAAAGTGATTAGTTTGAGTGGTGACTGTAAGTGGAATAACCAGCGTTTTTTTTTTTGGTGTCGTTCTGTGTTTGTTTTTATTGATATCTTTGCTCCCACATTTGTGTCTGAGTACATGTAAAGCCCATCCTATCCAGTATGAACCCGGAGTGCAAAAATGTTTTCAAAGATAAAATATCTTAAGAAGTGCCTTAATTCCCACCCTGCTTCCGACTCCTGTGACATCACTGTTCCCCACTATACACCTCTTTACAAATCACTAACCTTGGCAGTATGTGTGGGCCAAAAGGTAAAGATTACCCAAAACTGCATAACAAAAGTATTTTGCTCACAGGATGAACATACACCTATAACATAATTAATGGCTTCAGTTGCATTGCCATCGTTTTAACAACCTTGTAGCAATCACACCAAACACGAGGAGTCACAAAGTGGTCAAGCCCTAATGCACAGTGAACCCTCATCAGATTTTTCCACTCATTTTTAAACTGATGCACCATGGAGAATATGGTGAAGGCTTGTAGTACTGAAATGTTACCAATATTCAAGAATATGTGAAACTTTGAGGGGTAGGTCATATATTATGATGGTAATACAGCAGTTAACCATTCTCTTATAAATCCAGCACATTGTGGTGTTGTGTGGACAAACAGCAAAAGCTTGCACTATGTTTTTGAAGAAAGCACACAGATTTTCAGGTTGATTATTTACATGGAATGTCAGGCATGCTGTGGAATTTGAATGTGCTTTCTTGCAGGGAGATACATATTGTGCAGGTGTGGCAGTTGATGCAATCAATTATCAACAGGTGTAGGCAGACATGATCAACTATCCCCATGTGTAGGATGACATGCTCAATCATACATAGGTGTAGAGCAACATAATCAGTGATCAGTAGGTGTAGACCAATGCCATCTAACATCCTCCAGCAACATTTTGATGATGCAGGGTGAGTCAGATGCCCTTTAAAATGGCCGCCATATTTTGATGATGTTAGTGGAGATCATCCAAAAAGGGATGACTATCAAATGTAAAATTTAAGTATTCAATTATCTTGATTCATTAGCTGCTATGGATTTTAGCTGGAAGACAAGGAAAGTTGGGTTAATCTTTTTGTGGAATGCCAGGCATGTTGTGGAATTTCACTGAGCCTGACAAAAGCATTATAATTATACTATTTCTGGCATTTCTACAGTTCTGTGCAAAATGTAATGCGTGTGTTTCCCTTTTCAGCATGTTCCATTCAGTAAGCAAATGAAAATTTTACTTACTTAATGCTAATATGAAAGGGTTGTAGGCACCCAAGTTTCCAGCAAGATTGATAATAAGTTGTAGCTCCCATCTTTGTAAAATATACTTATAATTTGTGGAGGTTATCTCCAAAACACAAGATAAACCACTTTCAGGCTAAAGCTAGCTGCATGGCCACTGCAGTTGATGCACCCCTAAACTCCAGGCTAAACCTAAATGGAAAAAAACTCAATTTTAAATGCTAAGGAAAGGACTTGGGTTCCAGCCCTTCCTCAACCTTTGGTATGCCCATTGCTGTCAAAATACTCATACCTCTGTCCAGCAGTGGTATATACACCATTGAAATGTTTGTTGCAGCAAACAAAACCACTACCAGTGATTAATAAATGATCTTGGCATGCAGCATTGCTCCATGACTTCATCTTGTTGGCATCTGGAGGCCAATGAATATCACTTCTGGCTTGCTTACAGTTGTATTTGTACACCTTGGCACAAAACAAGAATAACCACTCCATTTTTTGCAATTCATTTTCCACTGATGTTTGGATGCAGACTGAGCTAAAACTGTCCTTATTACAAACTCACTGCATCATATATGCAAAATGAAATGTCAGGCAGTCAAGCTTTGCTGAAGCCCTCATTTGTGGCATCACAAATATTTGCACCAATCACAAGGCAAAGCATTCTGAACCACTTTGTTTTTATTATATAAGTGATTTAGGGATTAAAAAGGATGAATGCTACAATCATCTTTAATATGAAAAACACTAAGCTTGACAAAAAATGTTGTTTTTTACAGGAAACTTGTACATTATATTTTTGGAGGGAAACTGTTTGAATATCATGTTTATGAATGCTATTTTCCTCATTTTCTATTCTTCCCTTCATTCCTCCTTCATTTTTTTTTCCTGAAGTCTCACAATTTTGAAAACCTAACATATAGCCAGACCTTTTGCAGTTTTCTCCAATTTTGCAATGTCTTATTTAAATTTAAACAAAAAACTAAAGTAACCTAGCATAACCTGGCCTGATCTCTTTGTTTGCCTTACAGAGGTAAAATGTATGTGAAATGTACCTCATTAACACCTTGAACTGTAATAATGTCCATTCTACTTGATCTATTACTATTACCATGACCTGTTTCATCCAACTTGTTTCAGGAGGCCATGGCTCACTTGGAAGAATTAAATGCAAGACTTTTGTCATCTTGCCAGAACCTGTGGCAAAGAGAGGCATTGGTGGATTGCACAATTGCATGTGCACAAGGAAGATTAAAGGCACACAAACTCATTTTATCAGCATCTTCAGACTTCCTTTCAGTAAGTGCCTGAGATAGTTGACTGATGATAGCAAGATTACTTTAAACAAAACTGGGGAAATGTATTTGTTTCCTATATGTATTGGTGTCTAGTAAGTGTGATATAATTACAATGATTACCATTAACTTCATGATAGCCAGGCCAAAACCTAAGGAGTCATATTCCAGAACATTGCAGAGTTGGTTGGTAAATTCTGTCTATCTGGCACTTGAAACTAGTTAAAACTATGGTTTCAATGAAAAGGATAAAGCTGACTTTAGGGACTTTCTTGTAAGAAAGATAAAACTCCATTTAAACAATGTTTCTAGAAAGCATATGTGATGTATGTCAGACAATCTATGTAAGCACAATGAAGTTGTCGATATTACTAATTTTTCCTCTATCTTTCCTATATGCAATACTTGTCTGCCTGCATTATTTCAGAGTATGCAAATGTCTTCCATGTGAATAGTTTTTGTTGAAGTAAATGAAAGCTTTATTTGTGTATATAAAAACTTCAGTTCTCCAAATAAATTTCTCCATTTATTTAAGTTGAGCCTTCTTCATCACAGTAAAAAAAACAACTTCTGTAATCTAAAGCTACAAAAGCTGCTGTGTGATCAAATTATTGGAGCCTGTAATGGCACATGCACTGTATTATGAATGCTCCTTGTATATCATGACCAATTATATGGGCAACAAATTGTGTCCAGTAAAAGCTGACTGCTTAATTATGACTGGTTGGGCAAATTGGGTTGACAAGCATGAATGTTATGAAACTAGTGAATTTGAGTTGTGTATTGATCCTGCTCCTACATGTAAACCCATCGATCTCTAATGGTTAATGTGGTGAACTTAATCGGTAATTTGTGTTCATGCATGTCTTCTTTAATCCCATGTTTTTAGTTCCTGCAATGCACAAGGTTTTTTGTCATTGAAAGCTTTTTGTTGCAGAATCTTTTGGAAGAAAATCCAGGGGAACATCCAACATTGATTTTGAATACCAGTCTGGAATCTCTGACACATCTGCTCAATTATCTGTACTATGGGACTCTGCCTTCACAAGAATGTGTGGACTTCTTCATTCTGGCAGACAAGCTACAACTCCATGGATCAGGTAGGCACTTGTCTGTCTTACACTTCCAATTTGTTTCATACCACAACACAGATGGTCCATCATACTGCCATTTGTATGTCACCAGGCAAACTGGAAGACTTTGTAGCACTCATTGAAGAACAGTCAAAAACTACATTGTGTATGCATCTCACAAGTTAAGTGAGCTTTCATCTGGCTCACAGGAGCTGGCATGTTATAGTGTAGTTTTCATCTAAAGAGGAAGTGTTGTGAGCACAGTTCAAACTAATGCAATGTTTACTGTATTTACATGCTAGTTGTTGCTTCATTGCGTCAGAGATGCTGTCTTGTTTTGCATGTTTTGCTGTGCATGGCTGTGTAAATTGCCTTTTTCATGCATGACGTGCATGCATAGTACCTAACTGATTCTGGAACTATTTGCACAATGCAGTGCACTATGTGAGCCCACACTGAGTAGCACCATCAACCCCATTGCATCATACATTGGGCTGCTTTCAAAACTGAGGTAAATTTTGAAGGTGTTGAGATGTTTCAGGATGAAGAATATCACATCTAAATGGCAGCACGAAATCTCTTCATTATTTTATCTTCATTATTATCTTTTTCCATTCCAAATACCTACTATATGTTCCTTTCAAGCAATCATTCATCCATTCCTTGGCCATGATAAGAAGGTATAAGAATGATGAAGAAGAAAGAAGAGTGGTGGAATGGGCTGGCTTGTTTGTGAAGCTTTGCCAGGAAAAAAAAAAAAAAAAAAAAAACAAAAACGAAAAAAGCTGAAGTAGACACAGTGTTAAAATAATGGTTTTCGTTAGGTGTGAGTGTCGAAACGAGCACAGTAGGATGTCATAGAATTTAAAATGCTTTTGATGCCTTTCATACTTAAATTGAACCGTGTATTCTATTTTTTTTTTTTTTTATATTAAAAAAAGAATATTTGGGGGGGGACATAATCTAAACAGGGGGGGTGTATGCCATATCATATTAGGAAAAACCCTTTTACCTAAAATTTTTTTGGGAAAGGGTTTTTATACCCCTTTTTTAAGGGGAGCATGATTATAATACTTAAACGAGGCACTGATAGAGAAGCTGACAGAAACTTCACACAAAGCTGTAAAAAAAATAACCCCCCTTTTTAAAAAAGCTGATGTAGACATGAATATAGCGTGGTAATCTTTTTCCAACCCCCAAGGGACTGACATACGACGATGGTAGTACGGTACCAGAAAGGGTATTCGGCGACGATGAGACGAACCTGTCTGATGATCCAGGAACGAATAAGTGCCCATTCAGGAGAGGTTGCAAGTACCCTAGAAGAGTCATGAACACATAAAAAGCCAGCATATCGATCATGTTTGGAGAATCGGCTGCAGGCGATCTCCTTCCTGCCTATGTAGTATCCAAGGTTGCCAACTTGCCGTCAACCTGGACTAAAGGAAAACCACCTAACACCAGCCATACTCGAGCAAAAAGTGGGTGATCCGACTTGACCACATTCACGGACTGGTTCGAGAGCGTCCTGGTGCCTACTGCCAAAAAAATATGCTGGGCAGAAAAGTTGTGGTCTAGAACAACCTCAGCAGCCACCTCTAACAGAGTTCTGCAACTGGCTGAAGAAGACAACATTAGCTTTATTTGCCTGCTTCCGAGCACAACTTACACCTCACACAACCTCTTGATTTGGCCTTCTTTGGTCCGCTGAAAAGGCAATGGCGCAGCATGTTGAAGTGACGGAAATCATGGGCAAGGAAGGTCTCATCAGGTGTCACCAAGGCTTTCACTCTTCACTCTTTCACTCTTGAGAGAGCTGCTCCAGGGCTTGACGAAAGATGGGAAGGCGAAGCGAAACCTGAAGAATGGCGTCCGGGCTTGTGGAATGTTTCCACTAAACTCCAGCACCGTCCTGTCACGTCTGCCAGATGGAAAGGCTGCAAGCTCCAGCGCCATCTCGGATGTTATTACGACCTCCTTAAGTCCCAGCGGCGAAGCGAAAAGCGGCCAGCAAAGAGGATGACGAAGATCGATGTTCCACCAAAGAGAAGTATCAGCGTTGAAAATCTTACCGTCGCGACGGTAAGATCTTACATGTCCAAAGGCAGATCCATCGAAGGTTTCCGCAAAGCTTAGATGCTTTTACATCATGAGGTTTAGCACCAACAAGAAGCACGCCTTCAAAACGTTTGTGAGGGCGTGCACTTTCGTGATCGAAAACGAAGCTAAAGTAAGCTTCATGGGAAAGGTGCCAGGTGGCAATGATTCAGCGTGATGGTGCCAGCATGTTCTGAACCGAGAATATGGATAATTGGGTCACTGATGAGGACCAGATCGTGAAGAAATTGCGGCAGCCCGACGCAGACTGTCGTGGAAGCCTCATCTTGTAGACCCGCGAGATGAAGGCTTACCAGAATGTTCTGGAGTGCGACCGGAGACATTTGGAGTTGCAAGATATACCTGTTACCAATACTGAGAGTGAAATGCAGTGCACGTAGTGCATTATCGGTGGCTGAGACGAGACTTGCAAATGACTCCGATCTACCCAACATTAAAAGCGAAGCAAATATTCTACCCATATCCGGTAAGAAGATACGAACAGCGAAAGTGAAAAAGTGTACCAAAATAACCCCAGTTTATGATTGTCTTTTGCCCAGGCTCAAACTGTATGGTGGCGTCATCAGATCTGCTCCGAAATCCAAGGAATATCGTTCTCTGTTTGATTGTCAGATCTTGTACAAATACGTATGTCATGATTTCCGTGTCCGTCAGCGACCGACTGGCGCCAAACAATTCCGACACTACCCAGCCGGACACTCGAATGGGTCGCAGGAGCGCCCACGGCTCGCTCCGTACTGACGTCGTGGTGCCGACGCTCCGCAGACGGATGGTCGGCGGTGGCCACCATCCCGGCCACACTGCACACCGTCGCCCCGCAGCCGTGCGCGCCGGCCGCGCCCACACCGCGGCGGCGCGGCCGACCACGCAAGTCGCGCCAGACAGTGCGCAGCGACGACGCGTCGGTGCAGGCTGCCGGTGACCCGACGTCGCTCCCTCTGACGTCACCCGGTCCCACGGTGAGCAGGACCACGCGTCGGCGCAGGGTGGGGCTCCCACTGACCTCACCCGGGCCCACGGTGAGCAGGACCACGCGTCGGCGCAGGGTGGTGCTCCCACTGACCTCAGCCGGGCCCACGGTGAGCAGGACCACTTGTAGGCGCATGGTGCTACTACCACTGACCTCACCTGGGCTCACGGTGAGCAGGACCACGCCTCGACGCAGGGTGCTGCTCCCACTGACTTCACTCGGGCCCACAATGAGCAGGACCACGCTTCGGCACAGGGTGATGTTCCTACTGACCTCAGCCGGGCCCACGGTGAGCAGGGTGCTACTCCCACTGACCTCACCCGGTCCCACGGTGAGCAGGACCACGCGTCGGCGCAGGGTAATATTCCCACTGACGTCACCTGGGCTCACGGTGAACAGGACCACGCGTCGGCGCAGGGTGCAACTCCCACTGACCTCACCCAGGCCCACGGTGAGCAGGACCACGCGTCGGCGCAGGGTGATGCTCCCACTGACGTCACTTGGGCCCACGGTGAGCAGGACCACACTTCGGCACAGGGTGATGCCCTACTGACCTCAGCCGGGCCCACGGTGAGCAGGGTACTACTCCCACTGACCTCACCCGGGCCCCGGTGAGCAGGACCACGCGTCGGCGCAGGGTAATATTCCCACTGACGTCACCTGGGCTCACGGTGAACAGGACCACGCGTCGGCGCAGGGTGCAACTCCCACGACCTCACCCAGGCCCACGGTGAGCAGGACCACGCGTCGGCGCAGGGTGATGCCCCACTGACGTCACTTGGGCCCACGGTGAGCAGGACCACGCGTCGGCGCAGGGTGGTGCTCCCACTGACCTCAGCCGGGCCCACGGTGAGCAGGGTACTACTCCCACTGACCTCACCCGGGCCCACGGTGAGCAGGACCACGCGTCAGCGCAAGGGTGATGCTCCCACTGACTTCACTCGGGCCCACGGTGAGCAGGACCACGCTTGGGCACAGGGTGATATTCCTACTGACGTTACCTGCGCCCACGGTGAACGCATCCAGAATTTAAAAAAAAATGTGCTGGAGCTGAAATGAAAGGCTAACAATGGCTTATGTAAGGCAAATACTTATCAGCTGCAACCTGGTTCACATGTAAGGTGAGCTATTTGACTTGGTATGTATTCACGAATCTTGTTCTTTTTGTCACTTAACAAATTGACCATTGTTTGGAAACTGTGCATTGTTTTAGCTTGTCCAATCCAATAGGTATTTAGGAATACTTTTAGCCGTTTGATCTTAACCATCGAATGAACCGGTTAAATACGCGTGCTGACATAAACGTGCCAAATATTGTGAAAACACATCGGCGGAATTTGCATCAGCACTGTGCTAGTATAGTAGGTGGAGATGAGGATGAGCAGCAGCGATGTGCTGTGTAGGGGAGTGACCATGTGTGGCGTGCGGCCGTTGCAGACGTCTGCGGACACGTCTGACCTGCTGGGGCAGGCGGTGACCGGTAGCGTGCTGCCGCCGCCGGCGCCGGCGCCGCACCAGTCTGCGGCGCTGGCGCACCACCTGGCGGCCGCCGGCATCCCGGAGCAGTTGTTCGGGCCGATCGGCGACGCCACCGACGGGATGGCGCCGCCCGCCGACCCCGCGCTGGCCGCCGCCCAACAGGTGCCCCAGTCGGCCGCCGACCAACACCAGCCGCACTGGTCGCCCGTCAAGCAGGAGTCGCCGCCGGCAGAGTGGCACGTGGACACGGCGGAGCCGCCGTCCGAGTGGCGGCCCGCTGAGGAAGCACCGGCCAAATCGCCACAGCCGGCGAGGCAGGTACGTGCTCCACTGCTGCATGCTGGTGGCTGGCCGGAAAACGAAATGTAGTGCAGTTAGCTATGCACGATGAGTACGTGAGGTTCGGTCTTCTTCAGTACCTTTGAGCTCACGTTTTTTATATAAACTTCCTGGGCGTATAAACGTCCTGTCGTATTAGCAGTTGCATGGCTGCAAATGCGATTTATAACTCAATTTGTCAATGGACACTCAGCTTCGAGTATGAAAAGTTAAGCTTTAATTTGAATGCATCTTATCACCCATCCGCAGTTCCTGAATTCCATTTGACCTTGTTGCAACCTTACATGTTGCAACAAGTAACCTAGTGCCTGCAACCTAGTGCCCAAAATCCCTTCTTTTTAAGCGTATCTGGTTGTGGCAGGAGTATGGTACTACATCGTACATATCGCACGTAACCGAAAATAAATTGCGTCACGTTGGATGAGAGATGTTATGTGCTTCGTTTATTCGCCAATGCCACGCTGTACATTCGGCGATACACGGATGTTGTTTTCGGATGGAGTTCGTGAGCCTGATAACGGAGGCCAGCACCCGACGGTGCGGATCTTATATGTGGTATAGATGTGTCGTTTTGAGGTAGAGCTTGACATGAGGACGGAGGATAGTGACCGACGGTGTGCGTGTTGTGTCAATGTACAATTTTCAGGTGCAGTTTTGGGATGATTTATGCATGTTATGTCACGTTCAAGTGATGTTTGACGCAGTACCCTGAAATTCTGAAGTTTGAGTGGAGACTCACACTTAATGCCAATTGTTTTTGACGTCACTTCTTGTTGACGTCGATAAGTGCCACGTTTGTTTTCCTACAGGCTATGTGTGATATTTGCATCGTTCAAAGCCCTTATGGCTTCTGGTAGCAATACTGCGGACTGGTAAAGGCAGAGTGTGCACTACTGACGCCATCACCATCATCAAATAGTCGAGTCATAGAAGGTAACTCATCAACAGGCAGTATCCATATACATTACATTTGCTTATTTGGGGTTACATCAGTTGGCTTTTTGACATCGCCCTTCTCCCCCTCCACTCTACAAAGAAGTCAATTTTAGGACACTGGTTTGACGTGATGAAGTGTGAATGCTGAGTCGTTTACAGATGGAGTTTAGCGCGATGATGTATGGATGTGTCGTTTTCAGGTGGGGTTTAGCCTGATGGTGTGTGGATGTGGTGTCGTTTTCGGGCGGAGTTTGCCGTGGTGACTGAGACCAGTGGCCGATAGTGTGCGTGTCGTATCAATGTCGTGTCATTGGGCCGTCTGCAGGGGTAGTGTGACGTGATGATTTGGGGATGCCATTTTCAGGTGGAATTTGACGTGGTGATGGAGGGCAGTGGCCGACGTTCGGCTCGACGGACCTCTAGCAGTATCCAGTGCAGCTTTTGCGGGAAAATGTGCTGTAATAAACAGACACTCAAGGTAAGTGGCGATGGTCTCTGTCTGCCAACCTTCGCTCGATGTAACAAAAACGGAGGTGAACGACAATGGTCTTCATGTACCACCCATTTGGCGGGTTCTTTTGCCGGTCTAGTTTTCCTAAGCATGTGCGTTTATTTAATGGGAAGTCAATCCAGCTCCGTTCAGGTGTTCTTTACCAGATTGTGCGCAATCAACAAATTGACTAAAAAGCAGATATGGTAAATATTCCATGGGGTATTCCATAACAAACAGAACAGTGAAACGCTACTAGGTAACACTTTTATTTTGATATGCTTATATGCGGGCATTATATTTTGATGACCGGTATCCGATGAGCAGGCATTTGCGCCCTCGAGCCCCGCATGAATTTCGAAACAACTGTAAGCACGATGTCCTCGGGGATCGTTCGTCGGCTGAGTACTTTCTCAGATGACGTTACGACAAATATGATGTTTTATGACAACCAGGTTTTTCATGAAGATGTGCATGAGGTATGTACTGTGATGGAACGACAGCAACGGTTTCTTTGTTCATTGATTTGTTCTCGACGCACTTTATGCACGGTCACGGCTAATGGCGCCTCCCACACTGTTTCGCCGGTGGGCCGCGGATTGGGAAATGTTCCGAGTGGTGCGAGTGTGGAACACGGCAGCGGTTTCGCATCGTTATCAGAGCATCGTCTCGCCTCGTTGTTCGGGTTAGATGTCGCGCAACAGGCTGCAGATGATAGGAAGTCGTCGCACGGCGACATTCCAACCGTAAGGTTATTCAGGCGTGTTGTAAACTACCATTGGTGCTGGAAAAGCCATGCACTGAGCAGGTAGCGTGACCCCGGTGGTTCTTGTTCCATTCGGTCTGGACTTCTGCACCCAGAGTTGTTTCTTTTCCGCCTAGTGACTTTTACCGTATGCCATCGGGCTGCGTTGTCTACCTCCACAAGTGCGGCGGCCCCCGTGCCGATTAGTTGCGACGACTGCCGCCAGGTGCACGCGCGGATACACACGGACGAGAGGCCGTACGCCTGCCCGGCGGCCGACTGCGGCAAGGCGTTCCGCCAGCGGGTGCATCTGCGCACCCACGTGCGCTGTCACGACTCCAACCGACACCTGAGCTGCACGCAGTGTTCCCACACGTGAGTTGGGCGTCCTCTGCTCCGGCGCTATTCTGGTGAAGCTCGCCGCGCTGTGGCTCCTGGGTGTCCAGCGCTGTTAGAGTTGTCTTGTGCGGTGATATGCGATCCATATGGATATGGAAAGATGGAAGTGAGAACCAAGGTGGCAAATGATCAATGACTGATCGAAGCGCCCTAAAGCCCAGATAAAAGGGGACGAGTGGTCTATGGGGTAAGATGCTCGTCTCACAATCGAAAGATTGTGGGTTCGAGTCTCACCTGTCGCTACTCTTCGCCCGCGACCAATCGGCGTGAGAGATTGGCGACGCTATATGACAACAGTCGACGTGTCGTAAAACCAATAACCAAAGCCCAGAAAAATAACTAACTAACAATATAACCAGACCATGTGAGTTACGACCACGAGACCAAGATGTTTCAAGTTGGACAAACTTCGTCGGAGCTGCGGCGGCAGCATCCGCCTCACTGCCATACGGGTGTTGCAGGTTTAAGTTCGAATCGAACCTGCGTCGTCACCAGGCGCTGCACGAGACCGGACAGCCATTCCACCCGCGCCGACAGCGCGACGAGAAGCTCATCCTCTGCAACCTGTGTGGCAAGGTGAGCGCCGACGACACGGCTTCGCGCCTCGACCGGAGTTCACTGTCGAGGCAAATTCGGTGGTCGTTGTCCTTGTCACGGTCTACAGCACTATCTGCGTATGTGCTATTTTGTGGGCCATTTATAAATCGCATGAACCTCAACTGGAAGCACTAATTTTATGTTCCCAGATTAGCAGCTTTCTGAGAGTTCAGAGCGACAAAGCGAGAGTCTGTCGTGACATGTTAATGCAAATAAATGTTAGATTCTGTACTCTTATTAGAATGGTCGAAATTATGTCTACCACCCTAAAAGCTGGGATATATAAGCCATGTGGTCTTGGGTTGCGGAGATTGTTCACGTTCTTAGAGAGCACTTCGTGTTCGTGTCTCTCGGTGACGTTTCTTCGCAAGGTTCAGCAGACCAATTGATCTCAAGTTTATCGAAGTGCCATTTTTAAACAATGATATTCGTTTCCCTGCTTCGCATTCTTATCTCGAGCATCGGTTATACGCGTGTGATCCGTTTTTTTAAACATCGACTTGACCTGCTATTGAATCTGTCTGCTGATGATCTGTTAAAATAAAACCCTGATGTATACCCCCAAATGTGAGAAAAACGCTGATTGCGCATACTGTCGTGGGGTGCAATTTATTTAGCAAGTCGTACTCGTATCTTGACTCCACCGAAAGTACTGCGTTAGTTACGTCGTCTGTGGACTGCCCGCGATCAGTCAGTGTGGATGGTCACGCTCTTCATGATGTAACCGGCCCATCCTGGCTCCACCTGGGGTGCTGCGTTAGTTACGTCGTCTGTGGACTGTCCGCGATCAGTCAGTGTGGATGGTCACGCTCTTCATGATGTAACCGGCCCATCCTGGCTCCACCTGGAGTGCTGCGTTAGTTACGTCGTCTGTGGACGGTCCGCGATCAGTCAGTGTGGATGGTCACGCTCTTCATGATGTAACCGGCCCATCCTGGCTCCACCTGGAGTGTTGCGTTAGTTACGTCGTCTGTGGACGGTCCGCGATCAGTCAGGTCACGCTCTCCACGGTGTGGCCGGCCAATGTCATGGCTGCTGACGTGGGGCCCGCAGAAGTTCGTCTCTCCGGCGGCGTTCGAAAACCACGTTCGCGTGCACACGAACCAGCGGCCGTTCATCTGTGACGTCTGTCAGAAGGGCTTCAAGCAGAAGTCTCACCTGACTGAACACAAGCGTATCCACTCGGGCCAGAAGCCATTCAAGTGCTCGCGCTGCCAGCTCACTTTCTACAACCGTACCCGCTTCAAGCTGCACCAGGTACGGCCGCTGGGCGTGAACACGCGCCAAATGGTCTCCCGGAAAGTGAAATTCTTCATGGCTGAACTGTGCACAGAAAATTCATCCTAATTTGCTTATTTCCCTTTTGATTGTTGGAGTCCCTCATGGAATGCGTTTTTAAATGGGGTGAACCTTTTTTTGGTTGGAGAATCTTGTTTTTTAGTTCTAATTAGTGGTGGATTGGGTGAGATTTATGCTAAGTGTATACGGTGCAGGCCCCTTTAAGCGGATATGGATGGAGTTGAAAATTATTTCTGGGGCACTCGACCGACGCATGTGTTACGCGGAATCGAGTGAATAAGGCTAGGTAGGTATTGGTAGGTATGTGTGATGTTGGTGGATAGTTTCTTTGGAATTTGGGGTGTAGTTGGGGTGCTGAATATTTTATGTGTCCAGGCTTATAGTATCTTCCCTTTACAGGCTTAACCCAGATGAGCCCCTGTGGCTCTTTTTAATTCTGTACACTGTATGACTACGATTGGCAGCTAACCGAATAACTTCGAAAATTGTTTTCCTACTTGGATTTCTACTTCGAAAATATAATTATTGGAAACGGGCGGTCAGAGACTTGGCGATCGCTCTCTCGCGTAATACGATCTGCCGCAATACTCTCAATTTGAGCCATCAAATCTCAATTTGATGGCCAATATTTTATCGCTAAAAAGGGCATTTCAATAGCCTCTTTTGCACGTATGAGTGGTCTGCAGTATCTCACTGGTGTGTATTTCGGCATTTGATGTCTCTTGTAGACAATGACCTTCCTAGACAGATTCGTTTCTGATCGCTCTGTGGGTCCTACTGAGCTTTACTTTTCTTCCAGTTGTTTCTGGCGGTTATTATTTTTTTCAATCGTTGGGTTTGAAGGTTTTATTGGAAGTGTCGTGTCGTATTTGAAGATGTTTTGTTCGTCGCGAATAGATGTGGGTGTCCACTGTCCAGTGACCAAGATGACCGATGACACCCTTCCCCATGTCCAGGTACAGCACATAAACGAGGCTTTATTAAATGGAGAGAAGTCGGAACTCTTGGACTCTGACAGCAAGTTTCCATCCTGTACAGTCTGCAAGAAAAGGTATGTATAATTCAAATGACATGCCTGTTCGTTGCTTTCTGTCTGATTTGGAATACTTGGGAATCTGCTCTCATGCACTGTTTCCTCTATTGTCAGATATCTGCCATCTGTTAGAAAACGAACCTAGCCGGTCTTCGTCGTCAGGTTCATCAATGCCAGTAACCTGCGTCTGCACGAGCGTCGCCATAGCGACGACAAACCTCACCGCTGCCACCAGTGCTCGTGTCGCTTCAAACTGGCCAAGACCCTTGTCAAACACCTGGCGTCACATGCCGACCGACAGCGGCAGGACGAGGAGAGGCGGGAGCAGGAGCAGCGGAAGTCCGAGGTCAGTGAACCGGTCAGTCGGTGATGGAAGGGGGGCAGCACGAGGTCATTGGACCGGTCAGTCCGCGGGGGAAGAGGAGCAGCACGAGGAGCGACGACAGGACGAGGTCATTGGGCCGGTCAGTCCGTGGGGGAGAGGGAGCATGAGCAGGAGCGGTGACAATCCAAGGTTAGTGTACCTGTCAGTTCGTTGGAAGGGGAGCAGAAGCGGCGACAATCTGAGGTCAGTGGACCTGTCAGTCCGTTGGAAGGGGAGCAGAAGCGGCGGCAGTCCGAGGTCAGTGAGCCTGTCGGTCCATGAGGGCAGGGGAGCAGCGTAAGGGGGGCGGAAGCAGATGCAACAGTCTGGAGGTCAATCGGTCGGTAAGTCCGTGTGCTTTCAGACTAAATGCACTGGAGCGCATAGCCACGTACGACGGACGCACTATATATACCGACGGCTCAAAAGAAAGCAAGGGGTCGATGCGCGTTCGTCACCGGATCCGTCACGAGGTCCTCGCTTCCGTCAAAGGCATCCGTTTATAATAGGAACTGGTTGCGATCCTCAAGGCGCTGTGCTTCATTGAAGTCAGTGAGTACTGCTCATGTGTTGTCCTGTCCGACTTTGGAGCAGCCTATCGGCACTGGAAAGTTTAACCCACAGGAAGCTCTTTGCGGGACATCTTACATCGGCTCACCCTACTGGAACGAGAAGGAGATTCGTTTCCTTCTGCTGGATCCCAAGCCACGTTGGCATCAGGGGAATGAACTCGCCGACACAGCAGCGAAACGAGCGGCACAGAAACCATGCACTCCACCCTCCCTCTCCCTGCACGGGATTTCACCCAATGATCTCAAAATACATGCATGAGAAATGGCAAAGCAGCTGGGACGCCCTAGGCACTAATAAACTCAAGAAATCAAACCACGAGTAGGGTACTGACCCTCGTCTTCCAGGAAAGTACGAGCGGAGGAGGTGACGTTGGCAGACTCCGAATCGGACACAATACATCACAACTGCCACCTCCTCATAAATGAAGACAAGCCAGTATGCCCAAGATGCAATTATCCACTAACGGTTCACCACATCCTCACATGTCAGCACTACGCACAGGAGAGAGCCCAGTACCTTGGAGCTAACAGGACATTCCCCAGTCTCCTTCGAGACGACTCGGACTGTTTAGGAAATGTGCGTCGATACTTTAGGAAAATGGTATTTTTGATAATATATCCAGGTCAGTAAAAACAAAACCAGTCACCCAACCACAACACTAAGACATGGCTCTGACTAAGTAGTTATCTGTTCTGTCATGGGCGCTAAATGATCTACCATGGTCGGTGCGCCCTAAAACCCAAATCACACACGGTAAGTCTGTGTGAGGCGAGGCTGACGCGCGTTGAATGAATGCATCCTGCCTCATAACTGCGACGCACCCGGCGGCCTGGGCTACACCATGTGCCACCTGTAAGTCACCTTCCGCGACTGTGCACGTGTTGGGTATGGCTGGGTGGGAGGCTCTGACACCTTGTACGGTCGCCAGGAGTCGGCTGCCGCCGCAGGTATCCCCGTGCTGGGAGTGGAAACTCCAGGTCAGGCGGTCATCATACTGCGAGAGGAGGAGGACGGCAGTCTGACATACGTACCGGGACTGCAGGACCCCAGCCCGGACGGCAGGGTCGTCCAGGTCAGTGGCAGCTGATCACACTGTTCACGAAAATCACTGATGGCAATCAACATTGCTAGTTCACCTCAGTCAGTCCATCACGATTTCCGGAGAAGAAGACGTGCTAATGATCTTGATGTTTACTGAAGTCAGTGGTCCACTTTTTGTGGTTTCGTGGGACCGCCAGCGCTTTGCTGAACAGGCCTCAGAGCACTTTTGCATCTGTCCACCTTGTTTACCGCATGTTTTTTACAACCAGCTTCTATGGCAGCAAGAGTAATTATAATTCGAACGTGTGATTGTTAAGCGACAGAGTAACCTGATATAATTGTATTGTGACGGTTCCTATGTGTCCGCGTTATAATGCCAGCGGGGAGCCTGGACCCGAAGTTTTGATACGAAGCCCAGATTTGCCTGTTGATGGAAAAGTCACTACAGAATGACCAAATGGAAATTATCCTATCCTGAGTAATTGGCCAGTGATGGTATTTGCTGGAGCCGCATGACGAATTTGTTTGCTGGTCGATCCGCGTGCAAGTTTTGCCTTCACATCGGTTTCTGGGGCGCTTCACGCCAAGGGGCTGCCCCTATCGACACTACCACGCACCTGAGCTTCGTTTGTCGTGCGCCAGGTGGTGCTGAACGACTCTGAGCGTAAGCGGGTGGAGCAGCTGATGACTGCGGACGGTCTGAACGCCAAGTGGCTGGAGACGCCCGTCCGGGAACTGATCGTCGGGGACTCGAGCGGCGCTGGTCTGCAGGAACAGCAGCCCGAGCCTGCGTCGACACAGCAGACGCTCCTGATGCAGGAGACCGGCTCTGATGTCGAGTGACTGGCTTTGGTGTAGAGGTGCCAGTGTTGGCGCGGAGTGACCAGTCCCATTATATAATGACTCACTGGTGGATTGAAGAAGCAACTGAAAAGGATTAGACAGTTTCCCACCTGTGAGGTGTCTGGAATCTTTAAGTCTGGGGAAAGCACCAGGCTCTTTACAAGAGTGTGACGTGATTGTTTGCCCATGTCTACGTCGGCTTACCTGCTGCAGAGGCCCAAATGCCCTCCCCCACGTGTGGAATTGCCCATTTGAAGTTAACTAGCATTATCAAGGCCATAACTATAACTAGCATTAGCATTACTACAGTTCCTCCCCATTTCATGCAATGTACTCTTCCCACCAGCACACACACACACGGGCTCTAACCCTCCACACGTACTCTAATTCCTGCTGTTGCACAGCCAGCCTGCCCTCACCGTGCCCTCATCCGTACACCAAGCTTATTCCCAGGTATGACTTAGCTCTACGCTCTTGCCGTGCTGTTCGTGTATAACTCACACAGCAGCTGTTATTATGAGAACTTTTCTGACCAGCGACCTCCGTGGTAACCGACACCGCAGATTCGCTTACTCTGTCGGGACGCTGGTCAACGCAATAATACCAGTTCATGGTGGTCAAAATTAAGTAGAAGCCAAGTGTAAAGTTGGCCTTCATTGACGGAAAAAATGTAGAAGTACAGTAAAATATCAATATGTTACTGAGTTAAGCTTTCAATTATTGACCATCGTCAGGAGTTTACTAACATAGGTACAATTAGGTATATAATACAAACACTGAGAGACGCACATCTAATTGCGAATGCATCCTCCTTTCCACCGACGAAGATTATTCTGAACTAAAACATCAAAAATCTAGATTTCAGCCAGCGATAAACAAACACTACTGAAGCAAAACCTGCCCTAACAGCGGTATCTAGGGCGACGGGCGGGGGTGGGGACGAAGCATTGTAGCAAGAGGAAAGGAGCGTGGTGAACTGGTGAGACCAAACCAAGCATCAAGAAGAGCTTTGTTCATTGTGGAATGACCGTCCCGGATGAAAACTGACTGCTTTTAGGTCAGCGTTATCTCTAGCCGTTCCCTGTATCTTAATAAGAAAATGACGGTTCATTTCGGCGGCGTCCAGGGGACCATGGCTCCCAATCATGTGCTCTCCCAGTGGTTGACAGGATCATCTTAATCGCGCATCGCTCATTTGTGCATTGAACCGCTCTCTCATATGCCGTTTAGTTTCTCCTTTGTAAAATTCACTCGCATACGTTAGTCGTGAAATTTTGTAAGCAATATTTTCTTGGTGCATTTGCCCTTTAAATCGTTTTTGCAGATGTGACATGCCTTGCTGCTTGAGGAACACTGGATTCGCAATTAGGTGTGTGTTTCTCATTGTGTTTTCAATTGCATGGCTGCATTTCGACCTGTGCTATGACACTCCTTACGATGGTTTGTAACTGAAAGCTCGAGTTATTAATAAAGTGGTATTTTGAATTATTTCTATTTTTCCTCTGCCAATGAAGGTCAGCTTTACCATTGGTTTCTATTTAATTTTGACCACCATGGATCCTGTCAGGGAGATAAAGACACTCCTCAGCCAACTGAATAGACAATGATGACAGACTACATGAGAGTAAAAAGTTTCTGATCATCGGGTGATCAGATCAGTAAACAACACACTGATCATCGGGTGATCGGTGTGTTGTTTACTTTTTTATTTTTGACAGCACCGTTTTTATTGTAAGTGCTGACTAAGATGCTTCCCTATATGCTGATGTGTATGTCTACCGTGCATCGTAGATCTAAATGCAGTTTCAAGGTGAAAAGACGGTGAAGGACGGAGCTGTGTGAATTGATGATATTCAGTGTTGCCTATGATGAAGCAAAAAGTGCACCTGTTTAACCTGTGCTAGGCGAGGCCCAAGTATTGACGATGACGAGGTGCGGCAATGGTAACGTGGATAGTGTGAAAACAAAAATTGTGGTTACAACGCATCGGGACTAGATAAAATGCATTAACAATATAAGACACAACCTATCTGTAACATGTGCGGGTGTGAGTTTGGATATAGTTCTCTGCATTTACTGGTTGCGACTGAGAAGGGGTAGGCAGAACTTTCTACGCGTTTGGTGGGAGACTGTCCTCCCTAATGTTGCGGGGCTTAGTATGGGATATGGGCGCTGACTGCAAAGAATGCATACCCCTCCCCAACCATATTGGACAAATTTCCCCGGAAGGATTAACATGTCATTTAAACCGCCGATAAGTATACTTCATGTACGTCGTACAACTCTCAGAAAGTTTTATGCTTTAATATTGCAGGAAATATTCAGATAATTTGTTCGGTTTATATATTGATGTGTCCAACTATGTTGTGCTGTGCATAATTTGGTAGTGTTCCTTGATGCTGTGCTGGTCGCACTTCACTGTGCTGCTGCGATTGAGCAGTACCATTGCTTTTTTGTTTAATCAAGGTAATATAGGCAGTTCGCATCACTTTGGAAAACATCCACTTCCTGAATGTGGATTGAAAATAACCTTATCAAAACTTCTTTTTGATCTTTCAGTATTATTTTAAGCTTTGAATCATGTAGTATGTAATCGTTTGCAAAATGTTGCACCATGTATTTAATAAACACGCCATACCACTGCCAGATTCTGACAACCAAACCGTAATATTCTTCAGCCGTCAAGCGTCATGATATACTCTAAAATCAATACACCCGCGAATGATAAATTCTGGTCTAAGCGCCCTAAAGCCCAAAATCAATACACATAATTTAAATTGGATTAATTTTTTCCATGCCTATTTTTTGTTACAAGTGTGATAAAATACCTCCCTTTGTACTATCTGTGTCTTGTACAATAATGCTTATTTTGCCTATTTTGTGGGCACGTGTCTAGGTACTTGGGGAATGGCCACACATGCATTTTGCCATGTAAGAAGTATATGACATAGGACAATGGACGTTGCATGACCACTGCAGTCGATGTGTCCCTAGGTACCAGGAAACAAACATTTAGCAAGTCTTGAATGGTAGTGGCAGTAATTTAATGGGAGGTAATTATGTTGTTTGTTCTCATTCATTTATCCGATGCACGATGCCATTCCAAAGTTGGGTTTGCTGTGAATGCGTTCGCTGATGATACAGCACTTGATTTGTTTTGTTTCTTACCTTGTAGTTGACACCAAATTCTCATAATATCAGGGAGTGTAGTATGAAGACGAAAACAGCGCAGCAACCGGTTGCACGGTATGCAGAGTTTGAAGAATGAACAATATTGAGTTTTGAATTTTTAATCTAGTAGTAGAGTAATGACCTTTGCTATTGTGTGCAGCATGTTGCAAATTAGCCAAAGATGAATGAGTAAAACCTTGTATATGGGGAAGTTTTGTTCTCAATTTTGCTGTCTTGGATAAGGTAGGTTAATATTATGCTGCGCATTTTAAGAGATGCGGTTTTGGAATTTCGCTGTAACTATGGAAGTCCGCCAATATAAACATATTTCCTTCTGTAGAGAATGCTTCTTTTCCCCTTGCGTTGTCATTCCACAAATGCTTTTTAAAAGTGATATGGGTACATTGCTTATACAGCTATGCACAAGAAGGAATCATATTTGGTACATCGTCGTAACACAATGTGGCACAAGGCTAGTCTGATGTCACGTATTTTTATTTGTATTTTAGCTTGGCCCCAGCAATGTTCTACTGCTCAATATCTGGTGAAGCCAAATGGCATTACTTTGGCCTCATTGCAGTTGCAAGTCCTACTTTTGGAGGCTGTATATCATGAGCATGTTTGAGTTATCAACCGCTAATCGAAAATCTGTTGTTTCCAGCAATTAGCATGTCAAAACTCTTTGAAATACTCAAGGATTTATCTTCAATTTGTTCGATGTGTATTACAAATGTGATGCTTGGAATGATAAGATGCGCCTCGCAAGATGCATGATGATTATAAGCATGAGGTATTTATCAAATTTTATTTATTAAACAAATCAATATAAAATAAAGTGAAAGACCGGTTGGGAAACTGGCATAGATTACAAGACCGGTCAAAAAGTAATCCGGTCCTGACCGGGCTTTCGGTCCTTACATGTGCCACCTCTAGTGCTCAACCTGTTAATCTGGGCTGAAAGGCGTTTGCGGAAAGATCGAGTGGCCGCATGGGCGTCGTCAAAAGTGTATGTGTGGGGGGGGGGGAGAGAAGATCGGGATCTTAAACTTCGGGTATTTGAATATTAAGTCCATGGCGTTACATGGAAAGAAGCGAACTCAAACACTTCCCCACCCAATATAAAATCCGTGCGGTAACTTCGGGACAGCTTTTTCGCTTTCTTTCGGATGCCGACTTCAGAGCAATTTACACACCTCACTGACATGCAACACTAACCAATTAACTAGAATATCGGAATGACTTGCCTGTATTCCTTAGGTTCGTGCAAGGCTATAGAACACCAGGTAGAACGCTCCGCTTCAAAGGACGTGAGGCACCATCAATTCTAAAACGAGCCGACCAATCAGCGTTTGACGACCCAGTCGATCGTGGCAATAGTAAAGGCCGTAGGACAAAAATTGTGGAAGGTATTATCCATATATTATTCCATTTTTTCGTACTAATTTTCTACAAAGGCATTCTTGCTACTGTAATCTTGATCTTTAATACTACTTTATCACAATGTCACCGCTGATAGGGGAAAAAAATTGGTATATGTGTGAATGTCACCGGTTTCGCCGCACTAAAGACAAAATGTGTTTGTTTAGACCGACGGAGGTCGTCAAACGCTGATTGGTCGGCTCAAGCGTCTCCCTTTTTTTTATTGGACTACAATGCTGGAGCGCACCCCCCTGGGTTCGTGTACAACTGTTGGACCGTTTAAGACGATCAGTACCATCTAACACTGTTATGGGCGCTGTATGACCAACGCAGTCGATGCGCCCCTAAGCCCGAATAACTAACTAACTAACCAATATAAAATCCGTGTCGATGCCAATGGGTAGCCCAGCAGTGAGCACCCGGCAAGGCAGGAGGCGAGAAGTATCGCTGCTCCTCCGGATCCCCCTGAAAGTAAAGGTATCTTGGTTCCGCCTGGCAGCTGTCGCTCGGTTAGTTCTTTCACTGGCCGCTCCGGCGTTGGCGGCGCTGTGATCCCCGGCCCGCCCAGTCACATTCGCGTTCGGATCGTGAGAGGTGGAGCGGCGGCCGGTTCCCACGGTGGTGCTTGTGGCGGGCGCGCATGCTGTGGTGAGGCTTCCTTTGTGGTGAGCTCCTTCGCACGGCTTGAGGTGCTCGGCTCTGTCGTACCAGGGGATAGTGATAGCGACTTGAGTCTCGCACCGTCACGTCACTCCGTCCGTCACAGCCATGCCGATCACGTCGCTTTCGGCCGAGACCCTGGACAGTCACATCCTGACCCTGATTGACAAACTGGACCACGTGCAAGGCGAACTGAGCCCGCCGCCGGCCCGTCTGCCCATGCACGTGGAGGTGCGCCGGCTGGAGTTCTGGCGCGCCATCATCGGCGAGTGCGTCGCCACGTTCTTCTTCGTGTTCCTGATCTGCGCCGCCAACGTGCCGTGGAGCACGCACACGGCCTGGACGTCGCAGAGCCTGTACGCGGGAGCGTTCACGGCCGGCTCCGCGGCCGCCGCGCTGACCCAGTGCTTCTGGCGCGTTTCGGGCGCCCACATGAACCCGGCCGTGTCGCTGGCGCTCGCCTCCACCAGGAAGATATCGCCGCTGCGCTGCCTTCTCTACATGACCGCCCAGTGCGGCGGGTCGATCGCCGGCGCCGCCCTGCTCTACGGGTAAGCATTGGATGATTCTGCCAACGAACGGAAACAATCGCATGGCTAAAGCTTCAGCAAAAACAAACAACGTTCCACAGTTTCGGTGCTTAGTTTTGTGTTCCCGTCATTTGTCGGCTCACGGCAGTGGAAGGCTGTGCCTTCTGTAACATTGGCTGTGCCTGTCGCCAGCCGCTCCCCCTCCACGGCGTTAGCCCTGTTTCAGGTGTCCCGCCGCTCTGCCCTGATCCACGCTGACGTCACTTATCGTGCCGCAGACAATGGAAGTGACCACCCTGTCTCGCCCGACACTTCACCTGCCGGTTTTTACCCGTTGTTCGCCCTTGTGTTATTCGCCGGCCGGGTTAGACGTGGGAATGGGAGGAGCTGGTGGGCCAGTACACGCGCTCACCGACGGAGAAGCATTCTGGTTCATTTCCTCCAGCGCTGTTTTACGGTTGACGGGCTGCAGCCAATGTTCAGTGTTGTTGCCGGGGCCCCGCTCCTCAGCAGGGAACCAACGACATGATTCCGCGGCCCATGCCCAGTGCCGAAACCAGTGCCAGTCCGGCCATTGCGGTGCGGCAGTAATTATAACATGATGTTGCATATTATAAAATCTACTTCAAAAGGTACTATCGTAGCCAGTGGTGGATCTTCTTGGCAACATTTTACCTGCCAAAGTGAATGCGAACTGTCCTTAGGCAGAATTTCACGTTCCTTTGCCGATTCCATCGTTCTGGAGACCTTGCGACGTACACCGAAAAAAATACAGAAAAGCTATTCTTGGCCTTTTCCGAGTCCTTGTTTCGCTTTCATTGCTGATTTCGAGAAAGGTATGGCGGAATACGATATCGTTTCAATTGTCAAAAGCGTACCTGCTTGTGAAAAGGTTGTGATTTTTCAGTGAGAACATTACTACACGCGCAAGGCAGACTCGTATACTTTTGTCTTCAATAGGCCATTCAGTATAAGAAAATAGCTATGTTGTATTCATATTAAACCCGCCACCACCAACACAAAAAGTAGAAGATGCTATTTACTGAGTATTCGGTCGAAAAAATGCAAGCTTTCCGGAAGTTCATGCAGGAATACCAAGGTCAGTACAAATTGGGATTCCGACAAAAAACACATGCACGCATGGTTCTTACATTGAACGGGAAGACAATCCGTCGGTCACTACAGTATACTGATATTCGTTTTCAAGGAGTGAAGGGTATCAGACCGAGACGTCAAAACCTTCCTTTACATCAAAAGAAGTGTGCAATATGCGGGGGCGTCGCGGCGGATTCTGGATAGGGAGGGGCGTCCAACAAACACGCAGATGTCTGCATGTGTCGGGGTGATCTCGGCATCTCGTAAGTGGCATGTCGACATCAGGCTGCTCTCGGCCGGACATCGGCAAACTGACCTGGAATATCAACGTGTCAGGTTGACTTCAGCATATCAATAGCGGTCGGCCGAACTTGGGCCGTTGTCAGACATTTTACTCCCCAGCCGACAGCGAGCCGCTACCGTCCCGACAGCAGCGCGACATCTTCCCGACATCGTCCAGACGTCGGCTACATGTCGGCATGGGCGGACATTCCACTCGCCAGCCGACAGCTAGCTGTCGGCATGTTCACTGGGCGAGGGTTTTATGCCGATTTCATCCATGCAACGCCACAACGTGGCGTTAATTTTCACGAAGTTTGGGGACGTGTCCCCCGTCCCCCATCGTGGCGACGCCCATGGCAATAAGGCAAGTGCATGTATCATAAATGAAGTATTAAAGATAGCAGTTGTTACAATGAGTTTATCGATAATAATGAGATTATAGAGAAAAACTATCCATGACATAAGAACTTTAAAATATAACGTGGTGAAATTGGAATCAGCTATTGCAGTTGGATTGCGTCGCATTTCACCGAAGGATAAAACTACTTGTTTATGTTTAGGCTGAGATAATTTTAGGACACCAAGTCACTTACAACGGAAATTCCCATCACCAATGGCAGACCGACATTACGAGCTTGAGTGTTGGAACAGTGGCCCAGCGCTAATGGCTGTTGTTCACAAACGGATGCCGGCCGTGTACGGCAGTCCTGAGCATAGGACTTGTTCTCAGAACGTGCCGTCGCGTCTACGCCATCGCGCGCGCGCGCTCTCCCGCTCTCCGCGCAATTACACAACCGTAGATTGCAGGCCCCGAGCGTTCCGCCGTATCGCTGCTCGTAATCTCAGTCGGTCTCCGAACTGCACCTGCTATACTAGCCGAGGTCATGATGCTTAGTCGGACTGACCGAGATGCGGGTAATGAGGGAGCGGCGCGGCGCTGTCGCCCTAAGTGCCGCAGATTGCCACAGCGCGGCCGCGCGTGATTACGTCCGGCGCGGCGCGCGGCAAGACCGACGCGCCGCTATTCCGAGGCGCTGCCGGCGGCCGGACGACGCGGCGCCGCACCTGGCGCACGAGCGCGCCACCATCGCCCCAGTCGCCCGAGTCGGCAGGTGTGAGGCGCCGTGCCGGCGGGGTCCGTTCACCGACCAGCTGTCAACCGGACGGGCCGGTCGGCCGGCCCCGTCCGTGGCCCCTATCTCGCCGCCCGACCGGCACGGCACGGTCGTGACGACTTCGCCGGCTGACACCGCGACGGTCGCTCTGCGTCCTGCGTCTCTCACGTGCTGCCACCAGTGGACAAGACGTTCGACATTCACACATTCGACACACTTCACTTGAAATATTTTGGCGGCGAGACTTTCATCCCTCCGTGCATCTGTCAATTTTGACGTTGCCCGCAAATTCGCGAAACGGCTACCCAGGATACAAGTATGGGTCCTTTTCATTGCGACACGCAGTTGTGGGCGAAACGAAATATAATGGGCAGAAAGACTAAGATCAACAGGCTATTTTTTAATGTATTTCGTATGCAATTTTCAGAGGGCCCAGATGAAGTCTGTTGATTCAACGCGCTTGACAGTTCCTGTCCGATGAAACGGTTCTTTGAATAATTTAATACATGCTAATGCTTATTTTTATTAACAGACACTGTCCAATTGAACACGTATCTTGACAACGAGCGTGTGAATACCACAAGCAATTCGCTTTTCTCACGAACTTTGTTGCCATTGGGGATGGGGAGATCAGGGGAAAGGGACGTAGTTCCGCCCTCTCACCACGGAGATGTGGGGAGGGGAACTTCCCCCTGCATCATTAAATTTTTCAGCCTGAGTACAAAAGGTGCAGAATCCTCCCGTGCACACACCCCAGACAAAATTGAACGACAATCTTTAGATTATATATCAATCAAAAGCTTCCAGCCACCACCCTGATAAATCTTGCATAGCGAGCAAAAGAAAAAAAACGCGTTTCAAAATGTGAAAGGGGTCCCTGTTTCGGCCAGCTGATGGGGTATTCTGGCTCCATCCATTCTGGCTCGTTTGTGGGCGGTGAGGCAGGTGATGGCCGGCGGGAGAACAACAGAGCGGCCGACACCGACACTGGATCGACAGCACTCTGGCTGCGTCTCTCGTGGCGCGGCTGTGTCGTGTTTGTGCCGGCGAAGGGCGACAGCTGGACCCCGCTCCAACACAGCTGTACGGAGCCGCCGCGGAGGACGCGGCGCGTGCCGCGATGTAACCGGATCAGCCGCTGATGATCGAACCCCACCACCGGCAAGGAAAGTCGATGTCAACAACTCTCATTTCCCCCGCTAACGCAGTCTAAAAGCCGGGACTGGCGGTCATTATGCCAGGCGTTCGCACGTGCCGAAGCTAATCTATCGAAAGGGATGTGGTCGGTAGCTTGTGGTCGTACTGGGCCAATCCAAACCGCACAGCTTTTACGCGCGTTGACTGAGAGGGATTCGATCCGAAGGACAATGCCGATGTTGGTTCCTTTTTCGTCTGCATCTTCCCTGCTGAACCATGCGCGCAGTTTCTCAGAAATTGCTTTTGATGCTGCACAAGCAAGTTTTGAAGTCTACTGGCATCAAATACACGCCAACGCGTCCTCTTTTTGTTCATTTCAACTGTTACAAATGCCTAGGCGGCACAAAAATAATGAAAATATATACTTCAGTCGGAGGCGGCGGATTCGGGGAAGGGGATGCTTTCTCTGAAAGGTCTGTGACTTAGCATTAGCCGTTAATATCGAGTCTAAACTGAGTTTTGCACCCGCGGCCAAACGAGATCCCATCGTCTTTGGCACCAGTCGATTAAGCGGCGTCCCTGTGCGCAGCCGTCGTGTCGGCCGTGCTGCCGGCCGGCGTAATAGCCGTCAGCTGCGCCGTTGGTCGTCGCTGATGGCCGACTTCCGGTGACGGTGCCTCGTGTAAGGCTGACCCGCTGGGAGCACGCGGCCCTCCTCCGACCGGCCGCGCGGCCGTGAAACGCGACACTGTCGGTGCCCGTCGTCACCGTCTCCCCCCCCCGTCCGGGACAGCACACGCGCAGACACACAACACCCAACTGGGGACCGGGAGCGGCACGGCGGCTCCCAGCCAGGGGCGCAGCAGCTGTCACATGGCTGTGGGGCAACAGCCGTTTTGAGGTTGATTCCTTTCATGCAACGCTCATAGGGTCAATGTTAAGTTCGTCAAAAGTTGGGAGTCCAGCTGTCCCCATGCCCCTCCCCACACACACACACACACCGGTTCATACGCCAATGGTCCAAACACAGCCGAGTGGTCGGTCGTGGCTCCGGAAACGAGCACGTGCTCTGCGGAGTACGGCCAACGGGTTTGGACTAATCCTTGGGAGTGGCGCAGACGGCAGGAGGGGAACAACATGGCCTTGAGTGGATCGGGACGGCAGTGGTGGGATTTGTACAAATGAGCTTCCTTTGGACTAATCCTTGGGAGTGGCGCAGACGGCAGGAGGGGAACAACATGACCTTGAGTGGATCGGGACGGCAGTGGTGGGATTTGTACAAATGAGCTTCCGGAATCTAGGCGCACTGCCCGGAAAGTAATGTTCTCAAGCGATCCTTCGCTCGGAGATATCCACATCTCATGAGCTTAAACGGATATTTTTATTTCACCTCCCAAAAGAGTCGAAGTGAATTTCTGGATCCGCCTGTGATCACCATCCGATGACTTGTAAATGCAGAAAGCTATCGCACGAGGGGTCCATATATGAACAATTTATCACCACTGACCATGTTTCGGTGGACAGCAAGCGTGTTGACGGCGCGTCACGTCACGGCACGGCACGGCACGTCACGTCACGTCACGGCAAAGTAAAATAAAGATCAGTGAAGTGTCCTGGAATTCCTTTATCGGAGAGTGAAGTGACCAAGACGTCAAAACCAGCCGTGACGTCGAAAAAAGCCCACGACATTACACATGAAAAATGGCATGAGAACATAGCGTTTGTGGGCAAAACGTATCATAATATCCAAATGGAGTGTTGTAAAAATGGGAGGTATCTGAACGCTGCCATAGTTCACGGACTTCAATTCGGGAGATCAAAACCTGTTTCCATGAGGTGAAAACAAACTCCTATCAGGTATTGGTTTCCACGTAAATCTTGGAACTCCGTAAAACTTGGAGATATTGACTCAGCACGACAGTGCGCGAACCCGCGAACGTCGGGGTTGAAGAGATTGAACATATTTCCGCAATATTTTGGAAGGTTCACATAACGCCTTTCGGTATTGCATGGAAAAAGCGGGCCCGGCATTACCCCAAAATTAACTTGCCACAGCATAGCCCTTCCTACAGGACACCATAACATGAAGCATTCTGTATGAAGTCGAGGAAATTATCTCAGCAAAGCCGCGTGCTGTAATAGACTGCTTAACTCAGAGGTCGAAGGAACCGTTTATTTTTGCCTTATTTGTAGTCACGAATTCGTGTTCCAAATCGTAGCGGACAGTCCGCTCAATTTTTGTAAGGTGCATTCCAGCACCAAAGCGGGCAATGCAGCGCATATCCTAATAAATGGGCGTTTGTTGTATAACTAATGGACAGGGCTCTAGAGCACTGGTTATGACGGCCGTATTCGTCACCTCGTCCGGTCCAACACTGCGGTATGCTGAACACCTGGGCGCGCCCCTGTATCTGGGCATACCATTACGGACGATATGCGAAGAAGCAAAGCTGTGTCGTTCCGGGTGCGCGCACGGCAACTGTTGTTTGATCGGGATCTTTCATACGTGATTCGTTCCTTGGTCCAGATAAATGTGCCGGGTCTCGCTGCTGTTCGATACCTTTGTGCTTGCTTCCACTATTCATAGGAATTTCGGGGATTTTGACCCGTGTCTGAATCCGCCCATTGTGCGTCCACAAGATACTTACGTCGTCGGATGGGATTTTCACTGCGCCTGGGCCCTGGGCATGTCCATCCGACCGGTGCAGCCTGCGGTGCTGTTACAGCTGGCCGGTGCCAAGGACTGGTAACACTACCACCGGTCCAGCCTGCGGTGCTGGTACAGCTGGCCGGGGCCAAGGACTGGTAATGCTACCGCCGGTCCAGCCTGCGGTGCTGGTACAGCTGGCCGGGGCCAAGGACTGGTAATGCTACCGCCGGTCCAGCCTGCGGTGCTGGTACAGCTGACCGGGGCCAACGACTGGTAACGCTACCGCCGGTCCAGCCTGCGGTGCTGGTACAGCTGACCGGGGCCAACGACTGGTAACGCTACCACCGGTCCAGCCTGTGGTGCTGGCACAGCTGACCGGGGCCAACGACTGGTAACGCTACCACCGGTCCAGCCTGCGGTGCTGATATAGCTGGCTGGGGCCAAAGACTGGTAACGCTACCACCGGTCCAGCCTGCGGTGCTGGTACAGCTGGCCGGGGCCAACGACTGGTAACGCTACCGCCGGTCCAGCCTGCGGTGCTGGTACAGCTGGCCGGGGCCAACGACTGGTAACGCTACCGCCGGTCCAGCCTGCGGTGCTGGTACAGCTGGCCGGGGCCAACGACTGGTAACGCTACCACCGGCCCAGCATGCGGACTGACAGCAGACATGTCACCGTGATCTTGTATACAATATGAGGTCGGCCTGGTCACAAGAAACACACGGACCACTTGGTCTCGATGGAACCATGGAAGGTCCGAAAAGGCTTGCCGACGGCGCTGTGGCGCTCTCATTCTATTTTAATTTATATTTCTTCAGTTCTCTTTCAGTTTCTCTTTCTGGTCAAGTGGTTAGCACTAGTGGGGAATGTGATATTCACGAGAAACATTTTATATCATATATTGAAGTAGAAAACAACACATATAATAACTGTGAGGCGGCTCTCAATGACTGGGATGTGTTTAATCTAGAGACTTTGTATCGTCCCAATTATATCTAGAAAACATGCGGAGGGAATCAAATCAACATTGGTGAGGAAATGACCCCTGAGAAGTATATAAGCAGGCCATTGCAGGTGTTGCAGGTGCAACTCAAACTCTGTGACTGCACTATCAAATTTACATCAATTTAAATTGCTTGGACCACCTTCCAGCACCAACTTTCCAATTTGTAACAGTCACTTTCCTGGTGACTTTCATCAGTGGTGGTCGGTGCGAGATGCTCCAGATCAGCGATGCTTCAAATAGTGTGCCCAATGTGTGAACAAGAGTGGACAACAGTGGACAACACTGCTTCTTATCACTATTTCGTAATACGTGCAGCCGCTCGCCGGGCCGCGAGCTGCGAGGCTGTGGCTGAAATGCTCTGAGAATTATGGTGCGTTCTTTGTCACATTCCGTCCGCAGATTCCGCGGTATTTGATGTCGCATGTTCTTTGTTCATTCGTGCGGATTTCGTGAGCCGAAATCCGCACCAAGATTCCGTGAATTCCGCAAGGAACACGCGGACTGTCCCTGCTCTGTCCTGTGGTTGCCCGCAAGATGGCGACGCTCATGGAAGTGATCAGACCTGGCATATGTGGGAAATTCGAAAGTAATCCTGTTAATGGAAATGCGATTCGGCTGAGCTCTGCAAAATGTCTGCATTTTATGTCAACAACGGTGAGGTTTTTTCAAGTTACGTTCGGAAGTTTACAAATAACGACACAAAGACAGCATCATGCGCCCTGATATTTACCAGAACACTTCGCGGCTGAAACCCATGGAATATGCAACGTCCCACAGCGGAATACGCGGAAAAGGTGCGACAAAGAACGCACCCTTAACTGCTTTCAGACGGTGGCCGAGCTGTTCTGACGATGGCTGAGCTGTAAGACAGTAGCTGAGCTGTACGACGGTGGCTGTGGTTGAGCTGTAAGACGGTGGCTGTGGCTGAGCTGTAAGACGGTGGCCGAGCTGTTCTGACGATGGCTGAGCTGTAAGACAGTAGCTGAGCTGTACGACAGTGGCTGTGGCTGAGCTGTAAGACGGTGGCCGAGCTGTTCTGACGATGGCTGAGCTGTAAGACGGTGGCTGTGGCTGAGCTGTAAGACGGTGACCGTGGCTGAGCCCCTCTGACGGAGGCCGCTCGGCTCGGAGAGGGCCGGCTCTGGCGGCGTCCCGTGCTCAGTAACATGACTCCCTTTCAAGCCGCTGGCGGACGCCGGACGATATCGGAGCCGGGTCGAGGCGACGACCCGGCTGTATGGGCGACACTACACCAGGCCACGCCTGCCGCACGTGATGTGGGCTGGTGGGCAGTGGCACCACGCGCGCTGGACAGTCGTCAGGCGGTGTCTACTCGTAGGGGCGGATCCAGGGGGCCAATGGGACCCTGTCCTCAGAATGTCCATGTTTTAGAGTTGCACCCTTGACACATGTAGTTCTACGGTTTTGTTCAATTCTATGCACAGCTTGTTGATATTGATTATTGGGGTTTTAGGCCGCGTCAAACCCCAATTTGGCCATATTCCACAGACACACACATACACACAGTTGTGACAACTTGGTTTAAGCTCATCTTTATTCTCGTAACGTCAAAAATGATTTCCCCCAGAATTGTGCATAGGTTTTGTTCCGATTGGAGCATTTCGCCGCCTGCAAAACTGCGGGGAAATCCCTTCTTCCCCTTCCCGATTTGGCGGGCTGGATCCGCATCTACCAACTCTTCACCAAGGATAACGTCGAAAACGACAGGAAAGCGGATTTCCGGCAATTCCTCACCCCACCCCACGTTTGTCTTTTTGCGGCACAGTCGGAAGTAATTAAAATTCACGTTTTTGACTTTACAATCGCTTCCACATGTTTTCTTCGTCGTTCGATCACCATGTTGTTATCATGTTAGTACATGTGTTCTGCTACGAAAGCAAACTCGGTGAGCAAATCTGATCACCGGCACGGTGCCAAATCGTCCGTGAAAGGCGAGGGGAATGAGCGGCCGGTGCGAGTGAACCGAGCTGGCTCAATGGCAAAACCCCGCGCTTCCACCCGAGGTTTCCGCGCGGGATAAATTTGTCATTTGCCAGCACAAGGCGACGTCTACCGGGGGTGGCTGTGTGGCTGCCGGTGAGCCGCCCGGACAATGCCCCGACTGCCCTGAGCTGCCCCGAACTGCCCCGTACAGCCGACACTGGCGCGACGCCGTCAATGCAGTCGGTCCGGGGCGGCCGCGGCTGCTGCTGTCCGGCGACGCGACGACAGGGGGTCGCTCCAGCGATCGGTGAATGGCGGCCAGCAGAGGCATTCCTGAGCGCCAGGTGCTCGCCGCCGCCACTGCTTATCCCCTCCCCGTCTCGTCTCGCTGCGCGACCGTCGCCGCGGCTCCTCCGTGCCGTCGCCTTCTGGCCCAGATAGATACCGTCCGTGCCGTCTGGCCCAGTTGTCAGGTCGGAGGCGGTCATTACAGCCAGATACTGGACGTCGTCAGGTCAGAGGCGTTCATTACAGCCAGATACTGGACGTCGTCAGGTCAGAGGCGTTCATTACAGCCAGATACGGGTCGTCGCCAGGTCAGAGACGTTCATTACAGCCAGATAGATACTGGACGTCGTCAGGTCAGAGACGTTCATTGCGGCCAGATAGATACTGGACGTCATCAGGTCAGAGGCGTTCATTACAGCCAGATAGATACGGGTCGTCGCCAGGTCAGAGACGTTCATTACAGCCAGATAGATACGGGACGTCTCCAGGTCAAAGAAGTTCATTACGTCCAGATAGATACTGTACGTCGTCAGGTCAGAGACGTGCATTACGGCCAGATAGATACTGGACGTCGTCAGGTCAGAGACGTTCATTACGGCCAGATGAATAATGCTGGACGTCGTCAGGTCAGAGACGTTCATTACAGCCAGATACACTAGCGTCCGTTGCTTTTTAAAGTCAATGCATGCAGCTTCTTAAGATTGCGGTTATTCGTGTTCATGGAAATTGCTAATTTTATGGGGGCGATTGTGGCTTTACGACGCACTCATCAGCTGAGGTCATGTGGCGTCGCCTGTCTCTCACCCTGGCAGGAAGGGCGGACACCGCGGGCAATGGAACCCCGTACCTATGACATGCTAGACATTCAGCTCGTGAGTTTTTTTTAAGGCGCAAATAAAGGAAGATCATCTTTAAATACTGTTGCAGCTTGTATGTACTATGTAGTATTTAGCTACGGATTCATCAAAGTGGCACTGATGCAAGCGGTTTTTTTCGTTTCTGCTCCCTTCCTTGGCATTACTGAATTAGTCATCTTATGACAGCGCCTAGCTCCACTTTCCTCTCCGGAGTCTAGTAAAACTGTCCGTGATAAAACGAACGTTATCTTCGAAATAGTGTCAGCAGGTTAAGGCTTCTCTGACTGAATAAATAAGCACATGCAAACAAATGTGTTCATGGGAATGTTGTGATGATGATATAATGATGATGCATTGATACGCATGATCCTATCAATCATGGATAGGATAGGATAGGATCATGCGTATGCATTGATACGCATGCACGCATGATGATATAAAGGTAGCAGGGTCTTCGAGTCCAGATGATTTCACGACCTCTCCTTGCTCTGGAACAGCGAGAAGCTGGTAACGCCATCATGTAGCGGCGGGTATGCTTAATACATTTAACATAAACGGCGTCTCTCCGTTACGTATTCTTCATGTGTGACATGAACATTTGACCCTGTTTCTGTTCTGACTTGTTTGCCAGTCAGCAGCCATACACTTGAAAATACCAAGCACCGTGTAATTACACAGTTTCGATTCGGTCCGGGTTCAGACTCCTACCGTCGCACCCACCACCCACTACCCATCACCTGCAGCTGAGATGCAACTTCTCTGGATCGGACTCAGAATACCCGAGATAACCTCCACCGAACATGCCGCGCAATTAGCGTACGTCTGGTACGTCGAGATTGGAGCCACAGACACTGCAAACTTTCCCCACGCGGATTCGTTCATGCATGATTGTTCACACGGAGAAAATAATCAGTGTATCGCTAGCATTATGCAGTATGCAGCTAGCCATTATTGGCGATGACATGCAGAAGACCAGGTGGAACTGTTGGCGGTCCGGCCGACCAGGTGGAACTGTTGGCGGTCCGGCCGACCGGGTGGAACTGTTAGCGGTCCGGCCGACCAGGTGGAACTGTTGGCGGTCCGGCCGACCAGGTGGAACTGTTGGCGGTCCGGCCGACTGGGTGGAACTGTTAGCGGTCCGGCCGACCAGGTGGAACTGTTGGCGATCAGGCCGACCGGGTGGAACTGTTAGTGGTCCGGCCGACCAGGTGGAACTGTTGGCGGTCCGGCCGACTGGGTGGAACTGTTAGCGGTCCGGCCGACCAGGTGGAACTGTTAGCGGTCCGGCCGACCAGGTGGAACTGTTGGCGATCCGGCCGACCAGGTGGAACTGTTAGCGGTCCGGCCGACCAGGTGGAACTGTTGGCGGTCCGGCCGACCAGGTGGACTGTTGGCGATCCGGCCGACCAGGTGGAACTGTTGGCGGTCCGGCCGACCAGGTGGAACTGTTAGCGGTCCGGCCGACCAGGTGGAACTGTTAGCGGTCCGGCCGCGACCTCCAGCGTCGTTTTCGGTCGGGACTATCGTCTCAGTGCTGGGTGGGCTCACCCACTCACCTTGGCTTACATTCAGTCGGTGCTGTTGTGGTTGGATTCCAGCGGAATGGCTCCACAACTGGACGCGGCGGCCATGGCCCGGTGCAGCTCGCTATCTTGATCCAGGTGTTTCTTCGGAGGACCTGGCTCGTCGACACGACAGCCGCCGTCACTCGGTGAATGCCGAGCTTCATTCAACACGCAGTGCGGTCCCATGTTCGCACGTGCAATCCCATGTTCGCACGTGTACTGGCCATGAACTGTTAACGGGACGTTGACGGCACGTTGGTATCTCTGAGCCGTTGAATGTGAATATATTCCAAATTCCACGGGATGATTTGATGGTGCGGTGCTCGGGTGACCAGATCATCAGCGGACACTATCCGTCCTGGCTGTCCGAGCTCGTTTCCGACGGCATGTGCGACGCGTGTGGGGAGGCGACCAGTCGGGACGTACGCGTGCCGCCCAGTTGTCGTCAACACATGCCATCGCAGCATCTCCCCGATGATATCTACCCTCGCCGGTCGCAAATAGCCTCCGCCGCCGCCGCCGCCGCCGGTCGGACGGTCGGTCCGTCGCCCGGTCGCCCGGGCGTCCACGTGTATGATGAGCAGCCCGGTCGCCCGGTCGCCCGCCCGCCCGCCCGTTCACGTGTATGATGAGTAGCCCGGTCGTGTCCGCCTGCCGTCACGGCGTGCCCGTACCGTCCGGTGGCTCGTCACGTCACGGCCAGAGGGGTGCCGGTGGGAAGGGAGCGCCGGGCACCGCCAGATGTGCCACACGCGGGCCGCACCAGCACGTCGTCTCGGCTCCAATTACTCGCCGTTTGTTGACGTTTGCCTTTCGCGGCGGACGCGGCGCGATTTCGGCGCGTCTGCGACGCTAGTGACGTATCCGCGCCGGCGTCGGCTGTTTCGCACACGTTACAACGTGTGCGAACTAACTACTAACAACGTCGCACATGTCGACGTTATTAGCTACATGGACGACGCGAACGATCTCTGTACACTGTGCCATCGACTAAATTGAGAGCAGAAGTCAGTTTGTACTTTCCTGAAGTACTTCAAATCAGGATTGGCTGGATGCTGGTATGAACTGGTTTATACCAGGGACCAGGCAAAAAGATTTGCTGTCACGACACGCCAAATTTCTGCAGAAGACCGCGGCAGCTTTGTGGCTCTTGATCCCGGAAGTTTTCCGGATCCCAGAGATGGTGCCCATTGTGATCTGCTGCGGGGTTGACAGTGTCTGCCAGTAAAATGAGTTCCCGGTTAATACGACTGGCATGACAAAAACTAGTTTTTGCCAGCAGTTTGCCAACGCTGGCTCAAATACACCAACTTGCACTATTTCTGAGTGTCCTGTTCGTGAGGACCCCTCCCCTCCGATCCACCCGGGATCTCCAGCCATGTTTACATGAATTTTATACCGCTAGTAGTAGTATTTCTCCATGCTGCAATACAACGCTTTTTTGTAAAACCCAATTCACTCAGGTGAACTTTGCCTGGGGATTAACAAAATATAAATCCCCATATGGTCGTTAATATTCGTTTGTTAATCGACCGATTTGTAAAATGTCTTCAGTATGTCAGTCAATGTAAACAGTTTTTATTTTCGGCGCGAGATGGGTATCTACAGTTATAAGTTCGTTGATACATCTGCTTTGCTTTTCCCACCTTTACATTCAAAGGCAGACTAACGCTCATGATATTGCATGCAAATGTATTTTGTCAGTGGTTGGTCTGCATATAGGTGCAGCAGGCTGCAGTCTTATGCATAATGTTGAGTGCACCACGGAGTGCACGTGCAGACCCCAGGCTGGGGTCTCGTTTTGTCGTCGGTAACAGCCCACTTTCTCCAATTTGTGCTGCATTTAGGTGTGATTATCATAAATTAAATGTGACGCAGCATTGCGCCACAGACTTGATGTACTAGTGAAGGCTGTGCGCTGCAAAATTTCTCGGCGGCTAATGATACGCCATGCGCAGCCGTGCTGAATTACATACAGAAGCCGTGCTGAATTACGTACATACTGACAATGGCGGCGCGAATGGCTGTGTGTCGAATGTGACTGTCCATTGTACTTGGCGAACAAGTGATGTCCAGGATTCTGTAAGTGTCTACCTATGCTTGGTTGAGAGGAAGCTTAAAAAGAATGAACTTTTAACAAACTGAACAGAATTCATTCAATGAAGATCATTCAAGATGACAACAGTCTAACGAGTTAAATAGAGCCTTCACGGCGCCTCCAAAAGTATCGTTCCATACCAGACAATTTTAGGGGTGACATGGTAAGTACATGAGCCATTTCAATTATTCCAAGACCGATAAAAAAAAACAGTTGCCCTTTTGATAGCTATCAATGTGTTTGCAATTGTCTATACTTGGAAAACTTATCGGCTCTTTCCATAGAAAACGGAACGAGGGAGGGCTCACGGTGTCCATTAAATTAGGATGCTTGTCATTAACCCTATGGTGATGACTGAAAAGAGTCGACCCCAAAAACTGCCCGGTGCCCCATCCACACACAAGCTTCAACCTGAACGTTCCGCTACCAACGTTCCTTCACGTGAGAAAATAGAAGGAGAAATGCAATTATATTCGTCGTAGTCCCACGTTAATTTATCGTGCAATCCATTTTATGGCGACTGTATATGATTGCTTCGTTCACTTTTCCCCAGAGAATATGTGTTGTGCTGTAATTACACTGCCATCATTTGGGGAGGTCACGGAGTCGTCCGTGGAAGGAGGTAGGATATTTACATGGAGTTTCAGTAGCTGTAGTGTTAATCTAAATAGAGTAATGATGGATGGAGCCAGAGGGCGGTGCTCAAAGCCACTACCAGGCGCATCTCACCTTAATATAAGTTTTTCATCTTATCGCCGAGTGTCACCATTCAGTTTGTTTTTCTAATTGCTTTTTTGTCCGGCCTGGCGATCTCGAGAAAATGTCTTCCCAATTAAACTAGCCAAGAAAAAACCAGCTCAGTCCATGAACTTGAAATGTAGAAGTAAGATAAATACGCTTACCACATCTGTTCAATTACATCAGCTGCTGCCTTTATAAGCCATGCAATATGACAATCCACACACACTGCATGCAGCATACATGCTTTCAGCGAACTTGAAGTGTGTGAAGTGTGTACAAATATGGTAAGCTATTCTACTCTATGACCTATCGTAAGAAAGTAACAGTAGATGAGCTGCAACCAGACAAGCAGGTATATACGATCGCAGGAGTACGGAAAACTGTCTCGGTTGCCGTTGCACACACGTGCCACGCCCCATAACACTCATTTACACCGGAATGCAGCTTTGCATTGGTACGAGACAATCAGTTGAAACCATGCAGTGGGACAACCTGTAAGTGTGCCAACCAGTGGCATGGAAGCTGTCTCAAAGTGTGGGTGCGTGGGGGGGGGACCATTTTGAAATAAATTATTTCCATGCAACACTCATAGGGCCAATGTTAAACTCGTCCGAAGTTAGCGGGGGTGATGGGAAGGGGGCGTTACCCACTCTGCTCCCTCTCCTCGGATCCTTGGTGGTACTACATCTTTAGCAGTGCCAGACGAAAGCGCACGGTTGGTTAAGCAGCTTTAAGATGATTAACGCGTTAGAACGATAAGCTTTCGCTTACCAGCTTTGAAAAGAAAAACAATGCTTGTCATCGGTGCCTGGTCAATGTTTTGTCTCGTCTCATCTTGCATTGGCGATGTCGAGTCTTTCCACATCGTCTCACACTGACTGTGCCGACCAGTCTCTTCATACTGATTATTCTGTCTCGCCTTGTACTGACGACGCTGTCTCGTCCCGTCTCGCGCAGACGATACTGTCCCGTGTCTCAGTGACGACGCTGTCTCGCGCTGACGATGCTACCCTGTGTCTCAATGACCACGCTGTATCGTTCCGTCTCGCGCAGACGATGCTGTCCTGTGTCTCGGTGACGACGCTGTCTCGCGCTGACGATGCTACCCTATGTCTCAATGACCACGCCGTATCGTTCCGTCTCGCGCAGACGATACTGTCCTGTGTCTCGGTGACGACGCTGTCTCGTGCTGTCTCGTATCTCAGTGACGCTGATATGGGTGCTGAATGACCGACGCAGTCGATGCGCCCCTAAACTCCAATAACTAACTAGTGACGCTGATGTTTGTGCGTTCGACAGGTCATCGACGTCCAGCCTGCAGGGGTCTCTGGGCGTGACGGTGGTGACGCCGCCGCTGACCGCCTGGCAGGGCTTCGGCGTCGAGTTCGTCCTGACGTTCGTGCTCATCTTCGTGTTCTTCTCGGTGACTGAGCCGTCACGTCGACCGCTGGCCAGCAGCTCGCTCATCATCGGCTTCACCTACCTCACCGTCTCGCTGGCTGGGGTAAGCAAGTGGCGGTGTGTGCAGTCGAGGTCACATTCGACACGTTACATTTCAGATCGTAGTATTTGTTTCTTTTGTAGGTCTATTAAATATTGTTTTTCGCAGATTTTCTCTCACCACTGAATTGACACACGTGGCCCTTTCGCAATGCGAGCCAACATTCAATAAAACTGTTCGTCCTTCCCAGACTAAATTGGACCGACATAAACTCAACTTTTACATGCTTCATCTAATATAGCCTAAGTTAGCGTGACTATTGCTTTATGTGAGTTTTTGCAGTTTTCTGAGACTATAGAGTAATTCTTTGTTTGCATTGCATTGTTTGCATTATTTGTTGGCTAGCAATGTGCAGTAGTCAGGTGCCGACTGGAGAAACTCGTGCAGATCTTGGTGCAACGATTGCGGTTGTGAAAGCTGCTGGCGCAAGGTCAGCCAAGTATACAAAATGCAGGCTGTTTGAAAGTCGTGCACGCTTCTATTGTGGCTATATCCAATGCGTCACCACCTGCAGTTTCCAGGTGGGGTCAAACCCCAGGGGCACAGGAACTACTTTCAAGCTAGAGGGGTAAGACCATGACTATCTTCTGTCTCCGTTCCCATCCTGATCCCCCTCCCTTCCACTCCACTCTACTTCACTCCACTTTTCGTCAACATCGGATTTCGGCAAATTTGGCCCGGCAGCAGAAAATAACTTATTTGCTGTTTTTTTTTAGGTCAAAAGTTTCAGTGCGGCTCTCAGAAAGCTTACCTTTTGCGCTTCCCATGTTCTTATGTTCCGGTCTAACCTAGACACAAGCAGACGCCCTCCCCATCATAGACTCATGTGAACGTTTTTATGCGGCCATACAGTCATAGGTTATTACGCTGGTCCCATACTTTGACCTTTGCCGATTGGCGTCCATACCGCACCAATAACTATTGCCATTGCTGGTTATTGCTGTAGAGAACGTATTTTATCCAGCAGCTGGTAACCAAAACCGCAATGATCGTTCAACACAAGCATGGAGTAAGGTAAAATTAATGTTCCCTGTTTTGTAATACACGATGTTATGCGATAGCTGCATAACTCTTTCAAGGGTAACACGAGTCGGACAGACAAGTGGGTCCACTCGTTGGGCACGCCGCAGGCCATGGTGGCGTTCACGGCGACGGAGATTCGCCCGGTGGGACCGTCGGACGAACCCATCCACCCGATTCAGCAGATGTCGCTCGATACAGAAGTTGGGAAGCTTCAGCAAGATATCTTATTTTATTGACGTTTGTCAGTTATCCAGACGGGGTAGGACCCCACGCAAAAAATATCAGGTGGGATCCGGACCCCAGAGACCTCAGCGATGGCAATATATATATATATATATATATATATATATATATATATATATATATATATATATATGTATGTATGTATGTATGTATGTATGTATGTATGTATGTATGTATGTATGTATGTATGTATGTATGTATGTATGTATGTATGTATGTATATACTTATTACAACAGGTAGAAACTAGAATGTTCTTATTGATCTCCGTGGCAGGCGAAAGGTGGGACAATTAATTTGATGTATCACGCGCGATTACGACATTCTGCTGGTGTACCGCAGTGATGGTGACACTGTTCTGCACGTGACGGCTGGCGGCACGGCAGGTCCCTGCAACACTGCGTAGCGACGCTATTGGGCTATTTTGGGCCCGACATCCAGCATCCTCACACTATCCGTGTATACCGTATCAGACATGTGTTATGGTGTAAAATAGTTCGCTATCTATTCTACTACCTTGACGCAGCCTACACTGATTTTTTTGTGCGGAACAACGGTAACATATTTTGCTCCGTTATCTTAATATTCTAGGTCCGTCTCGATCTGAAACTGTCAGCTCAATACGGTTGCCAGTATACCATGTTTTTAGTGCGTGAAATGAACTTTTCTGCTCACGTGCTCCCCAAATCTGTAAATTTCATCCCGTCCGTGTTTCAAATGACTGAAACAGGCCTTGTGCCACTTTCAAGGTTCTTTTGACACATCTGGTGCAGATTCCTGCTCCATGTTTATTTTCCCGACATGTTAATGCACTTCACGGCTCCTTGTGCCAGTCAACCATAAGTTGCACAACTTCATAAGCTCCTCTCAACTGCGCACCCTGCGGCTTTCTGTGGGGAGTGCGTGGCCGATCAGTCGGGCGACCTGGCCCGCCCTGGGGTGAGAGCGAGGTCCGAGTCGCGATTTTGGACTATGCTCGGTCGACACACATCCTAGGAAGAGTTCTGAAAGCCATTGCTGAAGTGATAACATGCCAGTACAGCAATTATTTTGAACTTTCGGCCGAGACGAACACTAAGAACCGCAACTAGGACGGCGTCCTGCTGAAATAGCATAGAACCGGGTACCATGTTTCTGGCCAGCCTGCCACGGAATCTGCATTTCTGTCTACATACCCCGGGAGGGACTCATGTTTATCCTGTTGCCCGGTACAGGGTCTCGTGCTGGTGACAAGCTTGAATGTGAGCGGGTGATATGTGTGTCGTGGCACGGTGAACTGGTCACCTGACGACCCTCTCTCCACGTGATCACTGTGCTGACCATGTAGGGCGCTGTCGGTGTGCTGTGCCACCGCCATAACACATCACGCCGTAACTACCTCCTCCGTACATGCGGCCGGTCGTTCCGGGGACAACCGCTGTCCGTCGCTGTCGCCCGTGGCTCTGTCCGAGGAACGTCCGACTTGTCGAGGCCACTCGCAGTCAGAAGCGCGTCCAGAGCTGGTCACAGCGTCGCTTCACCCCCCTCCCCAAATGGGCCGTCAGCACGGCCAGCGAGGTGCTGGATCCCTGGTCGGCCGCTCTGAAAATGCGGGTCAACCCAAAAATGGTGAAAGTAGAGGCCCGAAATCTTTAGAGCATACCCGATCATCGATTTCCGGAGGGACTGTTGACTGTTGGTGCCGGTGGGGGCAGGCCGTTTGACTCCCGTGACAAATTCGTTTGTTCCACCTCCATGTCCGTACCGTTCTCCTGGAAGGACTGCGCCGAGCCGTGTCCTGTCGGCGGCGTCTCGTGACCCTGAGCCTCTTTAGACGCGCCCAGACGGTGCGCTCGGTCTAACCTGCCGGGGGACGGCTCACTGGCCACCTGCTCCGAGGGGCAGGCAGGCAGGCAGGCAGGCAGGGGAGGGGAGCTGCACCAGGCCAGGTGACGCCCAGCGACACATCTGATCCGCTTCCCCTCCTCTGGCGCCAGAACAGCGCCAGTCGGGCACACCGGGCCAGGTGGCGCCTCGGGACCGGGACCTGTGCTACGCGCCACACAGCGCATCATGCCGGGCTCTGCGGAGCCTTGGCGTCTCGTAATCTACGGTGTCATTGTGTGCTGCCAACGATTTCGAGATACACACATGAATTGGCTGCGGTGTGATGGCTCTGGCAGGTCCAAAATGGGTCCACATTCGCTGACCTGGGATCGAAGTTCTTGTCCTGCGTGCATCGTCAGCTCTCCAGGCAGCCTGTCTGACACTTCTCTGTTACAGATCCGCTGTACTGTGTACTATAGCCGCCCTCCTGCCCAACGACAGGGCGGGTCTGCGAGGCAGTGCCTGCCCCCCCCCGTTACAGATATGTACTGTAGCCTTTTTTGTGTGCTGCGATCCATGGGTCGATGAGCAGTGTCTGACCCCCCCCTGCTGTTACAGATCCGTTGCACGGGAGCCTCTGTGAACCCAGCGCGCTCGCTGGGACCCTCCTTCGTCATGAATATCTGGAAGGATCACTGGGTACGTACTGAACGTGAACCGCTGTCCTGCACCCTCTCACGATCCGACTAGACTCGCGACGTCGCCAGCGCGACGAGTTCGGGCTCGGGTCGGGTCGCCTATGACGTCACGGGTGATATCTGATGTCTCAAGGCTGACCAGTGCCTGTGTTTAGTGGCGGCGACTGATAGCTGTAATAGTCCAGTTTCAAATTATAATGGGAAGGCGCCTGATAATAATCGGAGAGCTGTAGCAACTGCCGACTGGACCTCGGCACCGAGACCTCACTGAGCGCATGGCGCGACTTCAGTGGTTTCAGGCTGCTCTCCACGACACATGACGACAAGCAGTGGAAAACTTCAGCGATTATCCATGATTGCATGGACGGTGCTAGCTAACGCATCATGGGTGTTGGGTGTGGTGGATGCTAAGAAGGGTGGACACAATGTGATGGAAAGAGATGCTCCTCGGTGGAAGCATGGCGACTTTTTTATGATCAGGGTGACGTAATTTAGTGCCGCCTAACGCTTGCCTGGCTCGAAAGTTCACGGGGTGTCGCTAATGTGCTTTGATTGTGATTAATGTCGAGGTGGGATCTCCTGGCGTGTTAGGGGCAAGAACACGACGGCTTCATTTTAGTTTTTTTTTGTCTGGATGCGGTTCGGATTGCCTAATGTTTCCGATTATTTCCGCCGCCGTTGTCTCCAGCGATAGCGAGAGGTTGGCGAATATAATGCATGGTCTGCTGGGCCTCACGTCGGGGTCTTTGTTCCACGAGCTGTCACTGGCCCCTGATCCCGGGCGCCACGCGCAACCACTTATTTTGCCCGCGCCGAAACAGGCCGCAATCTGCACGACGCACCCAATAAAATTAAATTGCATTGAGTGCGGTCGGCCGAGTGAAAGGCGCTCTGTGTGCGGTGCGTGGGGTGGGCCGGCTGTAAAGGGACCGTGTGGCCGCCACTGGGACCTGCGGCACATCGCTGCCCGCTGCTGGGTGACGCCGTCGCTCTGTAAACAGCTGGTGCGGGAAGGTGGTCGGAAGCGGCCGCCCGCCGCGCGCTCTCTCCGGCGTGACAAAGACCGGACGGCGCGCCGGGCCCGCCTGGGGCACAGATGGCCGCGCTGAATCCCCCTGCTCACTGGGAAATGTGCAGCCACCATGAACACGCTCACTGCAAGTGTTTTTCATAATGATTAGCTAAGCGGACGCGACCGCTGCCATCTGTTGGTGATATATGTCAGTCGTTCCCATGGCTGGGAAAGGAAAAACGCTCCACTCTGCCTGGAATATTTAAACATAAATTATTATATTGCGGACAATGGCACTGCTATATATCTTTCTTGGTCATAGGACGTGATAATTCAATTTAAAGTCCGAAGTGAAAACCACATCTTCTACCCTGTATGACTATTTGCGCATTTTCCGCATTTTCCGAAATGTGTATATTGCGTTTCTTAAATTGACTGCATACAATTAGGTTTGCCTTTTCTTGGATTTTCGGGGGGCGGGGGGTAGCGACTTTTTTAGGCGTGCCGTACCATAAAGGTCATTTGCGCCGCTTTTAAAGCGAGTACGTCACAAGTCTGTCTATAAAAGCGAGTGTTTGCAATCAGGGTGCAGGCAAGTGGACATTTACGTTCAGGGAATTTTTCGTCATAGTTTGTGTGATATTTTAGGTGCTGAAGGCGGGGGGCTGGGTTGGGGACATCTCCCTGATGTCTAAATGGTTTTAGTTTTACTTTACTCCTCCACAAAATAATTTGTAGTTTGGGTGTCTTGGATTTTCATTTTCTTTGCTTATATTTACATGAAGAAGGTGCAACACGTCATGTCAAAGCATTGCGCCACGCATTTCAACGCCAGCAGTGAACTAGCTAACAGGGCAGGCTACCCATGCTGTAGCTGCCGACTAAGCTGACCAGTGCGTGGCGGTTGAAGCGACACCTGATGGACTGCGATTTGTCTTGTCTTCAGGTGTACTGGTTCTCCCCGCTGACCGCCGCCGTAATCTCTGCGTACGTGCACGAGTACATCTTCAATCCCAGCCGCCGCTACAGGGTCAAGGACACGATGGACGCCGGTACGTGTTCTCAGTCGGCTCGCCACAGAGTTGACTGGCCACTCTGTCCCGTTTGGGGGTCGAGTGTGCTCCTTAGTCGACAGTTTCTCTCCCGAGTCGAGTTTTGTAGGTTCATTGTCTTTTTTGTCCAGTGATAAATTATTGGTGAACAAGGGTGGAATTTACCACTTTCTGAACACTGAATCGGTATCCCTCCCAACGGAGTAATGACATCGTGCTTCGTGATGAGTCGTTATGAAGTCTGCATATCTAATTTCTACCAGTTCCTTGTTGATAAGTATCATGCTGATACTCATCATTGCGGATTGTGATGAACGAACATCTGTTAGCACAATTCCAGGTAAGATGATTTCCTATGATGTGGTCAGTTATACAATCTATCAGTCAATCAATCAGTCATCCATATCAGTTGATATGGATAGGTATTTTGCATCGTTGTCGCTAAAATAGTTACCCCTAAGTTAGGTATCTCAAGGCAAAGGGAAAAGGTGTGCGTAGGAGTACGCTGTTGGATCAAAACTTTCTTTGAAGAACTTATAGGTTATGTTAAGTGACATCGTTTCCGTGGTCAATTTCGACATCCTACTGTATTCGGTTGGACATCTCACACCTAACGAAAACCCATTATTTTAACACCGTTTTTGTCCGTTCTGGGTTGGCAGTGTATGTATGTCCATCATTTGCATAGAAGAGCTCTCAGGCCCAGTATAGGACACAGGGAGCTCCGTCCCCATGTGGGACAGACAGGCTGTCCCGTCCCTGTGTGGGAAAGACGGAACGTTCCGTCCCTGTGTGAGAAAGACAGGACGTGCCGTCCCTGTGTGAGACAGACAGGACGTGCCGTCCCTGTGTGGGAAAGACGGAACGTTCCGTCCCTGTGTGAGACAGACAGGACGTGCCGTCCCTGTGTGAGACAGACAGGACGTGCCGTCCCTGTGTGACAGACAGGACGGACCGTCCCTGTGTGGGACAGACTGGACGGACCGTTCCTGTGTGGCATAGACCGAGAGTTCCGTCCCTGACTCAATGTGGGGTGAACACAGCGTTCCGTGCTTGGGCGAGTAGCAGAGATCGTGATGATGTATCGTCCGCGGTGGTGTTCTATATACTTTTGAGCAGGCATGTGCCCCCTCCCTACCGGTAAAATATGATGATATTTTGAAAATTGTAGCCAAGACCACGTAAAAAATGTTTTTTTTTTCATCAGTAGTGTAAAATGCATCTGACAGGAACCCCATGGGGCCATGTAGTTTCTGGTAGGGAGGGGAGCAGTAGTGCAACCTGAGGGGGCTAAGGAGAATATAGCTCCCCGTCGTGCCAGAGGGGCCAACTCGGTGCGCGAAGCGAGCCGAAATTTAGCTTTGTTTGCCCTCTGACGACCAGCAACAACTTGGGGCCCCCTGAGAGATGCTGGTCTCTCAAGAATGTTGTCGGTATTTGGAAAAATTGCGCCGGGGTCCCAAAAAATCGCGCCGGAGCCCCCAAAAACCCCGTCGGTGTCCCCCCCCCCCCCAATTCCCATCGGGGTTCCCGAAATTCCGATCAGGGCCCAAAATACCCAAAGTAAAGATAGAAGTGCCCAGAAAACTGTTGCCGGGGCCCGAAAATCGTACCGGAAGTCCGATAAAATCGTGCTTGGGTCTCAAATAAATACAGGCTTCCCCCCCCAAAAAAAAATCGTGTTTGGGCCCCCAAAATTATGGTCGGGGCTCCCAAGTATTCCGGTCAGTGCCCAAAATAAAGAAGCTCGGGCGGGGCCCGAAAAGCTCGGGCCATGGCACGAAAATCGCACTGGTGTCCACAAAGTCTCTCTTGGGCCCCAAAATTAGCGTTGGGGCACAACAAAAATTTCCGTCGGGGGCCCCAAGATAAACGGGCCCCCAAAGATTCGTCCAGAGGCCCGGAAAATAAATCCGGAGCCCCTAATAATCGCGCTGGAGTATAAAAAAATGTAAATTGTGACCCAAATACGTACAGCGGAACCCCGACAATAACTTGTCACGGCCCCCAAAAAATCGCTCCGGGCTCCCAAGTATTGCGCTGGGTGTTGGGTGACGAAAACTCGTGCCGGGCTCCTGTGGTCCTAGGGGCCTCCTGTAGTCTCAGCGTGGCCTCCTGTAATTCCAAGAGGTCCCAACTGTAATCCTAAGGGGTCCCAGCTGTAATCCCAGGAGGAAAATCATGTAGGCCCAGGAACACCTGTAATCCAAGGTGGCCTGCAATACCAAGGGGACCCTCCTGTAGCCCAGGGGGACGAGTGGTCTAGGGGTAAGATGCTCGTCTCACAATCGAAAGGTTGTGGGTTCGAGTCTCACCTGTCGCAACTGTTCGCCCGCGACCAATCGGCGTGAGAGATTGGCGACGCTACATGACTCAACGGTCGACGTGTCGTAAGACCAATAACCAACCAACCCTCCTGTAGCCCCAAGAGGCCCTCACAACGCGGGCTCCTTGGCAACGGGGTGCCAGACCCCTTTTGCCACTTTAAGGGGGGCACTGGCCACTGGTTACCATCGTTCCGCCGCCCCTGGGCTCGAGTCAACCTCAGTGTGACCTCAGTGTGACCTCGATTCTCAGAGTCGATCGCCGGTCAGAGCGACGACGAGGCGTACGACGACGACCGGCCCAAGCTGTCGGCGCCCGACAACTACAACACGCTGCGTGCCCAGAACTACGCCACGTACGGGCCGGACGCCAAGCTGAGTCCGGTCGGGCCGGCCCGCTCCGTGTACTCGGTGCCCGCGTACCGGGTACACCGCGCCGAGTCGGTGTACGGCGGTACCAAGTCACTGTACGCCTGCTCGCCGCGGCCCATCCGCGCCAACCTCGCCAGGTGGGTGGGCGCCGAACGGCTGGGTCCGCACCGTTCTTGTATCGTACGGCAGTTAACGCATACTCCGTGTGTACGATATGTGTGCTAATTATTATGAAGTGCTACGAAGTACTACGAATGTGTCTCCCTATGCAGATATTAAATGCATGCTAATACTTGTGCCAAACAAACTTTCGACACTCAGATAGTCACTTTTATCTGAGATGAACTGCCTCGGAAATGCTTTTTTCTGCATGCCGTGTGTAGGACTAAAACTTCATCCTGTTGTTTACTGGGGCATGCTCCCTCTCACACAATATTTGTAGATGTGTGCAGCGCACATAGCCTGGTCACATCCACGACCCCGCCTCCCTTCCTCAGGTCTCAGTCGGTGTACACCAAGGAGCAGCGCGTGGGGCACGAGTCGCACGGTGGCATGGTGGCCACTCAGAGCGTGTACCCGCGCATCACCGGCGCCGGACTGGACCGCGTGGAGACCATGTACGCGCCGCGCACCGCCCGGCCGGAGCCCATCTACCCGACCCGCAGCGAGGCGACCGAGCTGTGCAAGGTCGTCTACACCGGCGCCGACGAGCAGTTCAGCGCCGGCGCCCACCTCGCCGGCAAGGACGACAACTGCCAGTACACGGGCGGCCGCGTGGTGGCGGTTGGACCGCGCTCCGACGACTACGTCACGGCCGTGACGTACACGGCCATGTCGCGGCCCGACGACTACGCCTACGGCAAGCCGGAGCTGTACGCCAAGCCCAGCTACCCGTCGTACCAGTCGGCGGCCGCGGTCGCCTGCACGGAGAACGCGCACAACCAGCGCAGCGCGGCCGGCCGCGGGTACGGCGGCGGCGCCCGGCTCCACGGCGGCTACAACGCCTCCGGCCCGCCGCCGCCACCACCCAGAAACGGCAACATGGTGGTGCCGCGCTCCGGCGCCTCCGAGACGGCGTCCGGCCTCACCACACCCAACTCGGTCGGCTCCTACCGCTGAGACCGGCCGCGGCGTGGCTCATAAGAAGGGGAGTCGTGAACCTCGGGGTGGTCACTGTGTTCCTCAGAGACGAGACAGCGGGTCTAGCCACCCGCAGGTCTGCCGTGCGCCTCGTCGGCTCACGTTGCCAAGTGGTGCGGTCACGCGCCTCGGCGGTCCGGTCGTGTTCCGAGTAATGCAATCACGTGCCGAACCGATGCGTCGAACGCCTCGGGCGTCGAGAGGCGCGCAGCTGTCGGTGTGACCCACGTGCGGGCCACGTCCCGTATGTGCGCGTGTCCATGCCCGTGTGGCTGGCGGGGCGCTGTGATAGTCCGGCTGGCGCGGCTGGGGGCGCCGGTCCCTGGCAGAACCAGCGCGACTGCCATCAGCCGGTGGCGTACCACCCGGACCCGCCTCAGGGTCCGGTCTGGGAGACGCCGCCGAGCTGATTTCGGCCGGTCTGACCTGACCTGACCTGCTGGAGCCGTGTGGATCTCTGCCTGCTGTAGCGGCGACGTACCGCTGCAGTCTAACCATGGGAACTGAGATGGAGCACTGTGTAGTTTTTGTTTGTTTGTTTGTTTGTTCAGGCTCTCTAGTTGTGCGCGTGGTAGCAACATGCAGCGAACTGCAGGCCGCTTTCTGCCACGTGGTTTTCCAACCATTCTTACTCATTTTGTGCCAAGTCATTGATGTACATTGTGAAAAGCTTTGAGAGGGAAGCTTGAGTATACATTGCATACTGAAGCATTGCCGGTATGGATATTGCCCAGAAAATGTTGACTTGTAAAGAAGCGTTCGTGTAATGCGTAGTCGAAACGGTTGTAGATGTGATGGTTGGCGGATCGTTCCCTAGACGTACTCGTAGCATTTGTAAGAACTGATCGGTAGAAAGGAATATACCTTTTCAAATTTGTAATGGTTCTATTCGACATCCTCGTCGCAATGTTTACATGGCAATGTTTCGAACAGCCTACTGAGTATCGAATCAGCTAACTGGCACTATCCGAACGAAATGAGGATGTTTCGGTTTGTGAATATTCTTGCATGAGGTTTGTGAAATTTGTTCCTAAAAATCGTCAGAATGTTTGCAAGAGTGGCCAATGGTACACCGGCACACGCTAAGCATAGCTTGCTACGTGGGCTCTAACCCTACCACCCTCTTTGAGAATTCCAGCTCGATGAAACAGCCTAAACTGAGTCAAATGTACCGCCAATACCGCAACAATATGCCCTATTAACGTGCTCCCGACGTTGTTGGACCTGTTTCCAGCTGACCCTCTGAGTCGGAAGCCGAAGGTGAGCCGAGTATAGCGACGCGAACCTTGTCTTGCCAGGACAGAGGAGGCTGACTAAGCCCTCCGATCTAGCCAACAGCTATCGGAGCGGTTACATTCGTGTATACGTTTTTACGTAATCGGGCATACACTGACCAACAGTTAGTGTCATTGCATCCAAAGCATGACGCAAGAAAGTGTCATTTCTGAACCAAGTTAGAGCGCTATCACGGATAATTAGTAAACGGATCGGAAACTCTGGCGGCACTTTGATGTTTGCAATCACCGACCGATACTATCAACTTCTATCGGACGATCGGAGAACTAATCCTGGCTAGGAGATGCGAAGGACACCCAATCGAAAAAGCTTGACGGGATGGGGAAATATAGCTGTATCGGCCTACTACCTCGCGTCGTTCGAAAAAAAACTGCGTCTTCGGCGCCAGCCGAGGACGCATTCTCCAGTAGCCGCCATCCCTTGGGCTGCCGTATAGAACCATGAAGTTCGTGACCAACTAACCTGTGCCGACTAACTGAGGGAAGCGGAGGGTCAGGAGAGCCGGCAGAAAACAAGAGAGAGCACCTGCCCCATCCCCCTCCAACCGCATATGCCTGGGACTCGTCTGGGGCAGGCCAATTCCATTCCGATGCCCCCCCCCCCCAAGGGCTGCTGATTGGCCAAAGACCCGATTGGTTGATTGGCCCTGGCAGTCACATTTCCCCATGAGGTATCTTCTTTGACAAACGAGGGGCCCTGAGCAGGCATAGGAGCACATGATGAACATTGATTGGGCCGAGGGGCTCCGGAAACGCCATTGGAGCCCTCTGAGGCACTGTCAGAGGCCCCCTGCATGACCCCCTTGCAGCTGCCACGTCTCCCATGTTAACCCTCGCACGGCCGGGTGGGTGGGTAGATACCCCTCCCCCCATGACGTGTCGCACCAAAGCCGAAAAACGGTTCGCACTAGAGCTCTGAAATTTACAGTACCTGATGCTACATCAGTCTGACACATGCTCCAAAATTATAAGGTCAAGGTCATGTCAGGTTAGCGACCTACAACGCTTTTAGTGGCAGCATGTCGGACCAAACTGCGGAAAATTTCGCATATTGTGACAATATAGATACACGATCGATTAACAGATTGCATATCGCTCTCAATAACCTTTGCACACTTTGAAGCATACCTGACCATCATGACCTTAACAAGGCCATCATAGGGCACCAACCGACTTCACCTGAAAATTGACTGACCTTTGAAATCACATGACACATTTCTCGCAAAAGCTATAAAATGGTTAGTACCATGCGTTGGATACATCTTTGGTGTGGCGAATGTCAGATGCAGGTCATCCTAGGTCAGTGACCTATACAGTACCGATAGCATGTGTGATAATATGGTAAACTAGTTTCATTTTCCTCTGGTTTATCAAATTTTTAACTGTCACCTCAGGTCATCATAGGTCAAGGACTAAATTGATCTACAAAGCAGTTTTGGCCGTGCAGTAGAATACTAATTGTGCACTATAGTTCTGGAAGTCTTAGTGCCTGCGCTACAATTTTATTTTATTTAACCTGATATGACCTCTACGTTGACCTCGGATCGAAAAAAGGACTGAACCAATTCCTTCTTAGAATCACCCAATCTATCCGATGTCGTTATATATATATGGGGAAGGGTCCGACAAGCCGGAGGGCCCTTTTAAAACGCTTGGACCCTGTCCATCAGGTCAGGGGTCCTTTCTCGGCTTCGGCTCCGCCGACAGCCCGGCCCGGCCGAGTTAGAAACTCAATCTACGAAAAGCTTGAAATATGGTTACCGGCATATTACGTGCGAACTATTAAAAGCCAGCATTTATTTATTTATTTCACAATACATGCCCTCCACGTATAGTGGCTATTATGGACATGGAGCATCAACAACCCTTCAACAGACTCCGAGCGTTAGCGGGACTCAGATTGCTGCCTTTCGTGTCACACTCGGCTGGACTGCCATCTGGTGGCAGAAACTTCGCGATGTCTCCCATCGGATTCGTTTGACCTTTGCGAATTCAAAAATGTCCAGATATTTATATTTTGAATGATATTTAACATAGTTATCGGACACCGAACATAACCATGCAGTGATCTTCCATACATTCCCCAGGCTATAACTCCTGAACCGTTGACCCGATCGAAGTAAAATTTGCACAGGTGGATTCAGGGCATATGATAACCCCATACAACAATTTTGGTCCAGATCTGAGAGATGAGGGTGCCGGGCCCTTAACGATCTGTCGTGGAATCCCCCACCTCTTCCAAGTAAGAGATGGAATGCAAAATTATGAGGAGGAATTTGCAACAGGAAATGGTAGTTTTCCTGCCTACATGACACACAAGCACATGACATATCATATATATCATATGATAGCATGTGCTATGATATGATGGACCAGATAGCATACAACAATGCAAAATAAGCAAGTAAATGCAACATGAGCACGTGCCTTAAACAGGTGGTGGAAGGTTGTATGTTACATGGCAAACATGCAAATATGTAATTACTTACAAACCAAATCAACACAGACAGAAATAAACATGTACTGTGTGCAAGGATAGCAGTAGCATTTAACATTTGTACCCCATAATTACTATTTCTTACTAAATCATTATGACAAACCTTCATGCTTTTGAATACATGGCACATATCACCAACCCAAAAACTTGGTAACCTTTCAAAATATTGAGTCATGTACCTTAGGTAAAGATTGCAATATTTTGTGTCAGACAATTCCTCCTTCAGACTGCTCCTCAGCCTCAAATGGGACATCCTCCAGCAAAAACCCTTAGTTTCAGAGCTGCAAATGAAGGTGAAAATGGGTACATTTACGGCGCCCACTTTGACCAATGCTTCAAGCCAAACAAAAGCTCAAACAGACTAAATACCACTGATTCAGATTTTCTCGTGATTTAGAGTAAATAACTGGGCAATGCAATGGAGAATTACATGCTTCACTAGATCCAAAACGGATGTACTTGCAAAAACACACACAATGCGCCATAAACGTAGTACACCACGCCATGCGTTTAAATGTCCCCTGAAACAAAGAAATGGAGGCATAGATGTTTTTAATTAGCTCCTTACCGCCACAGGACTTCATGCAGCAGGATCACGGTTCCCTAGCTAAAAAAAAACGGAAATTGGTTGAAACTAAACGACGCGTTATTCTCCGACGCGGGAATGTGCCGCTGGAATCAAACAATATCCTAGCCAGGATTAGCTTCGGCCTCCCACCGCTAGGTAGCCATATTGGTGTCCTTGGTCACCGATTCCGGGGAGTTTCCTATCCGTCTACTATCATCCGTGGAGCTATGTTAGTAGAATAGCCAAGGCAGTGCTAACCCACATCACCCAGCGAAAACGGCAGCTTCGAAGACCATCGCACTTCAAGTCACGTGAGTTGGAAATAATTCACCTGACGACGGACACGTTTTAAATTTGAACTAGCACAATTCTGACAGGGCAGGACAGTTTTTTACAACATAGGGATGGGGATGGGGGGAAGGCTTCGTAACAGGTCAAAGGTCCTTGAAAATTAATTTTAAAAATTACCTCTACCAATACACCAAAATTTCCACATTCAACGCAAAATACGTGCCACCAGCATAAGCTCGAAACGAGGTCATTTCATGCCGCGAGTTGAATGCTGACCCACTTCGCTTGCGTCCACCAATCAACTAACTCTACAAGTGGTAACGTACGGACAGGATCGCTGGACGCATCATGAATTATATCTGCATCATGTACGGAGATGGCGAATTGATGTTCGCCAACGCCGACTGCATGGCCGGCGTGCTGCTGGACTGGCTGCTGAGCCAGCTGCGCCCGTATCTGACCGACGACGACGACTGGCTGCTGGACCTTTACGACGCCGAGGGCGGCCTGCGCCTGCTGTCGGCGCTGCCGCCCGCCTGCAGAGCGCTCACGGTGCTGACGCCGCGCGCCACGTATCGGGCGCTGGCGCGCCGCCGCGGCCGGCCCGACGACGTGTTCCGTCCGGTGGGCGGCGGCCAGCCGTCTGCCGAGCTGAGCGCCAGTCTGCTGCTCTCCGAGCTCGGCTGGGAGCTGGCGGCGCTGCGGCTGGAGCCGACCGCACCGGCCGACCTGGTGCAGCAGGCCGTGCTGGAGACAGTGGCGGCGGCTGGCCACAGCACCGTCTCCGCGCTGAGCCGCCAGCTGGCGCGGCTCGGAGCCGCCGGCCGTACAGAGCGGCTGGCCGCGCTCGAGGCCCGGCTCAAACCGGTCGTCAACCGCGCCGGCAGAGCGACGCCCAAGAGGCGCGCCGCCGACCGCTCCCGCTCCACCATCTCCAACAAGTCGACCGACAGTCGCTCCGGCGCGCCGCGCACCTCACCGCGTCGCTGAGCCGCTGTCTGGTGGGCGACGTCTGTAGCAGGCCACGACCGATAGTCGCTCCAGCGCGCCGCGCACCTCACCGCGTCGCTGAGCCGCTGCCTGGTGGGCGACGTCTGTAGCAGGCCCCGGTCGTACCGCTGCCACCGTGCGACAGTCACTGACCCCCGACTAACAACAGTGACCACAGGGTAGCGGATCGTGACTACCGAGTAACAATCGGTGACCAGACATGCGACGGGCAGTGACCGTCACGTGGCGTGAGCCTGCCGCACCGGATGAGCTGCATAGTGAGTTCCGTACGACGGGCTATGGTCGCCATTTAGTGGACAGCGACCGGGCGTGACCGCTGTGACCACCACATAACCGGATGTAGCCACCATATAACCCGATGTGACCACCATGACTCGCAGTGGCCATCGTGTGAGCTGCAGTGAACGCACTGCGATGACCAGGAGCTACACGATGTCACAACGACGTGATTTTCACGTGAACATTGTACACAATGGCAGACTGCAACAGTCTAACGCAGCTCAGTCAGATCTCGACATGGACACGGATGTGACTGGAACGACTCGCCCCGCTCCACCGGGCGTCCTCTGTCTCACTGCCTACTGCGCCACCTGCTGCATCTGCAAAACGCTATTCCTACGTTTTGCTTCAGAGCCCACGTTGAAAGTGCCAATGATCACTAAGCACCTCTACAGAGAGCATGATGGATAGTTCGGCGATTTTCTGTACGTTGGCTAATTCAAGCATCAGACTCCTGGAACTGTCGATAAATTGCAATTTGTGGAATGGGTGATAAATGAACTCGCCTTATTTTACAGAGTAGCAAGTGTTATCGACAGCTGGTCAGTTTAGTAAATATGACAGGGCATGTCGTCTTAGTGTCGTTGCTATTCAGGTTTCAGAACGCTTCGCTTCAGACGTCCGCATCACCGATTTCGATATACAATACTCTTTATATAATGTAATGTTACAGAGGAAGACGTCAATGGGGGACGAATCAGGATTGGGTCGGGCGCCATTGGGCCACGCTCTCTGTAAGATAGCAACTTTAATGCGCACTGGTTGTAGTTCGGTGATGACTGCACAACTGCAGTAACCATACACTGACTTTTTAGCTCGTTCCAAGGCGAATTACAGAAATGATGTTTCCGTCACACCGAAATCCTGACAATATAGCAAAAACGGTTTTAGTTCTGGTTTAAATGTTGCGAAGTTAATAATCAAATCCAAGTTACAGTCGCACCCGCATGTGAACATGTCCTTAACTGTCGGGACCTGTGACGGCCGCACCTCCAGGCGGAAACCTGTTCACCGGTCGGCATCCGTCGCTGACGTGGCAAGTCGACAGTGTACGAACAGTTGCACACCACGTCGCGACCCAGGTCGCACGGTATGCTTTGGCCCTGTCAGCTCCGGTGCTATCGGCCGGTCGGCACCTTCTGCAGAGACTTCCGTCATGTAACATGACTCTGTCCTTCCATCATGTGAGATGAAACCGATGCCCATGTCGGACATAGCCGGCCGAGTGTCGTCGACCGAGCCCCTCCCTCGAGGGTATGGCTGATGCAGGAGGTGGCACCGGCACGTGACTGACAAGTGACGTGTGAAAGGGTACAGTCGCAGCGCGCCGGAGCGGGGCCGCGCGGCTGGTCACTGGTCATGGGAGACGGAGTCGGGCAGACGCCTTGAGCGGACGCACTACTGGACGGTTGGTCGTCACGGTGCCGAGTACTTGCTCTTGGGGCACGAACTTTGGAAAGACACGCGACGACGACTGCAGGAACTGAGGTTACAGGTCGTGACAAGGCGTCGTCGTTTTGCTAGCTCGTTAGCCTTATCAATAGAGGGTAAATTTCGGCAGTATTATTTTCCGACAAATGAACGCGGAACGAGATCCGAGCTAGATATATCATGAACCAAGGGAAGAACTACCCAACATCACTTCAAAACAGCTTAGGCATCACTGCGCTACTAGCACTGTTCTGGTCGTTGACCGTGAAACTTATCGTTGTCATGGCACCCCTTCCCTCCCATCTGTCACACCCACGCCAGTGGTACTAATCCGCCACATCAGTTGTTATTTTACAAGTTTTTTTATTTGCAAAGGGAAGCAACATTACAGTAAATCTGATCCAGTAGATGTTGACAGTGCCCCTGTCGTCCAGTGCAGTACGATAAAGAGAACGTCCCACTCCCACATTTATTACTCACCAACTCAAAAAGCATAACCAACGCAAAAGTCACCCGGTAGTACCCTGGAAATCTTGCCAGGCGACAAGCAGGCCAAACTGACGATGGGACAGGTGCAATATGACACGACTGGCTTTGCCTAACAAAGTAGAAACCAGATATTCTTTCAGATGTGTTATTGTTCTGTCATTTACAGATGCAGAGAAAGTGTCTATCATCTAGTTATATTCCGCATGACGGATAAAAACACCGTTTTCTCCAGCGTTCTCGTTTCAATAGCCTGCGTAAACGCGACACATAGTATCAACGACATATGCAATCACAATTTCTAACATGATAGTACTCCCTTGCAGTATAAATATTCTGAAAATAACTCCACCGATGCATGGAGAACCAGAACACTGGGATCACAATGCAATTAAGATAGCTAAAAGAACAAATCACCCTACGCTTAAAGAAATTGAGCGAGATGAAAGACGACAGTGGTATATATCACTAATATTTGAATTTGAGATTGTCTGACCGAGAGAAAACATCGTCCGTTTAGATATCATGCAAAAACAAATGCAACAAGCGTGAGGTAGTGCAACAACAAAGATATTGCCAAGATGTCTCTAAACAAGTGAACCAACGAGCCGTTCTAAATCTGTAGAGAAAAACTATCACTGCAAAATGCAGGTAACTAAAAATCCAACAACTGGTTCCTCAACTCGAGCAGGCTACTATCAAGGTCAACTAATCACGACCTTTGATCCATCCCAGAATGTTTGGGGTGTAGTACGATATAATGACGTCAGCACCTGAAATCACAAGGATCCTGGATAACCATAAAGCACAAAACATCAAAAACTATCTCCGGTGACATAGGTATTCTTCGGCAAAGCTTGTGGTTAGCGCCTCCATAAGTGTTTTTGCTCTGGTAATAGATATAGGCACATGTAAATCCGAAAAGGTGACGAACTTCGTATGTATTCACGGTGGTGAGCAACACAAATATTGACAATGCAATACACTGTTTGGCACTGCAAACGAATTGCTGCACATGTCATGAAAGTACGTGTTGGAAGCCTTATCATATGATAGATGACACATTTATCCACTGATTATTTTACACAGGCAACGCAAAGCAGACACATATTGTCTCACCAATGATCACATATACCATACAACAGAACATAGCACGGTGTGTCAAATTATTGGCAGCACACAAATAAAACGTTTTTGTCTTTCGCTTCCTCTGCTACCGTTCAGTTATTTACGTCGGATTCCCTTCACACACATCTGTTTCCCTTCACACACATCTGTTTCCCCACGGCCTCTTCTTCAAACCGAACAGCCTGCACCAAACTCCCCATCCTGAACGCAAAGCACCAGAATGGCGACTACCGCTTGGCGCATCCACACAGGCATGGCTGGTGTCTCAGCCGGCAGCGTGCCGGTACCTCCCTGTACCACTGCAGGTTGGGGTCGCAACAGGCGCCCGCCATATCGCTTCCCCTCCTCATGTACCTCCCAGTACCACTACAGGTTGGGGTTGCAACAGACGCCCGCCATATCGCTCCCTTCCCCACGTACCTCCCTGTACCACTGTAGGTTGGGGTCGCAACAGGCGCCCGCCATATCGCTCCCCCTCCCCATGTACCTCCCTGTACCACTGTAGGTTGGGGTCGCAACAGGCGCCCGCCATATCGCTCCCCCTCCCCATGTACCTCCCTGTACCACTGCGGGTTGGGGTCGCAACAGGCACCTGAAATATCGCTCCCCCTCCCCATGTACCTCCCTGTTCCACTATGGGTTGGGGTCGCAACAGGCACCCGCCACATCGCCCCCCCCCCATCCCCCTCCATCAGCTGGCGACTGACCCAAGGGTGTCTGCCTGGAAGTACCACTGATGCCATGTCTAGCCCTTCAGCGTTGAGTCCACAATTACCCATGCATGATCGGTTAAAATAGGTTAAAACCCCTAAACTCATGGCTCCCAGCCGTCAGTTTCCTTCATGGAATTCGGTGCCACGGTGAACGAATGTCTTTCAATATCCCGGCTAACTTTAGCCTCTGGCCTTTGCACCATCGTCAGCATCGTGATCTGGCGCTCCAGTATACGATATTATACGTATGGAACACGTATATTTTAATTCGGCATGGTGCTACCTTACTTACGCTTTAAGTGCGTACATTTCGCATTTCCAGTCTTGGAAGAGAAGTATGCAAGTTTATCACCGGCGCATTTTCCTGCCATCAGTTCAGGTATCAACACTCAGTGGACGATTACCGTACAACGCGTTCCCTTTCTTTTATGCAACTGCGTTTAGTTAGATATTTGGGCTCTAGGGTGCTTCGACCAGAATTGATCATTCGTGCGTGCAACTGCGTTTGCGTGCTGTTGAGCAAGCTTTGTTCAACCGAAGTACGTGTTAGGGCATCTGTGCACCTCTAGTTTTATATCTACACCGTGTCGTATAGATCGCTATGAGTGAGTGTCCATAAGCATTTTCTTACTATTGTTCACTTCAGTTTACTATTGTTTACTTCTTACTATTGTTTACTTACTATTGTTTACATCACATCTGAAAGCGTCGGAATCAATTTCCTGACGCTCCACTGTTGATTCCATCCCACAGCGTGACCGTGCGAACCGAAAGAGGCGAGCCTTCTCATTAATGTCAACGCATACGTGCAATAGAATACATTCATCAGCTTACCCAGAACAGATACGGCGTCCGACCACCCCCACCCCCAAGGGCACCAAGACAAACATAACATATTACGATGATGGTATGCTTTTAGAAGACCCACCTGCACGCCTCATAGAGGTGACGGACTCCATAACCACCGACTTGAGACTGAAGGCTCCCTGACTGGCGGCGTGGTACAGCATGGCGTACTCCCCCGAAACCTGGCCAAACAGACGGGAACGGCAGGTGACGCTCTTTGGTGCGGCTTCAGTGTCGGGGCGCATCGGCTAGAGCAAGACACTGGCTCGAAGCCCCAACCGGGAGCTCGAAGGCTCGGCATGACGTGTTCCATCCCGTTCCCCGTGCCTGTGTGGATGAACCGGTCACGGCAAAACGCACTGCCCAAACAGCTTGCAGACGACAAACACACACACAAAGAGGCTCGTCAAAACAGGACACAATATAGGCAACATACAGGAGAGAAGAGGTGTGATATAAACATCAACATGTTGCGACGTACACGCATACAAGGTGTGGTATGATCAGGTATCGCACAGACGTACAGGATACCTAATTATACTATGCCTCACCTTACGATCATATCACATGTATCATCATACATGATCACGATGAAACCTGCATATTCTACGTGAGCCAATCCTCCCATACTTGATTCCCCCCCCCCCTCAGTACCACGATGTGCCTTCTCAATGTTTTCGAATGGAAACTATAAGTCATAGATATAATGATGCGCTACCTCATCATATGTACAAAATGAGAGCTTCGATTTCACAACTTCTGGTTACTACACCGCAATTATTAGTTACAGCTAAGCATTCAAGATAACGTTTCAACATAAATAGCACCAACTGAAATAAATCAGTCATTCTGCTGCCAATTACTTGAAGTAGGTTTTGTTTACTTTTTTCTCGCATATAACGATCAGAAAATACAACCCCTTTTTACTCGCCTGTGACAGTAGTAAATGATTCGCATTACTAGCACATCACAAGGAGTAAATAATGAGCAAAATTAGACCCTGGTAAGCCAGTAGGCTGAAGTACAGTGGCTAGTTTGGATATGGTAGGATTAAGTGTGGTATGCTTAGGCTTGATCATTCATCGCAAAAGATATGACTGAAATAATGATAAGCCTACCATGGTACGATTAGGTATGGCAGGATTACGAAAGATCGCATAACAGTTTAAGAAACACGCGATGCATGACAGCAAATCAGGACGTAATTCTAAGTCGCTTGAGTGTCTTTGTTAAAGTTAATGCTTACACCCAGAACTGCCGTTATTATTTTACAAGTTCTTGTTACGAGCGCCACTCAACAGCGACTGCGAGTCGTCAGGTCAGATCATGGGTGTGGGAACCAGGGACAGAGGGGGGGCAGTGGGTAGAGGCTCCCACAACTTCGGACCAGCTTAACATTGACCTTATGGGTGCTCTACGGAGATAATCGACTTCAAAATACCTCTTGCCCCCTCCCCCTCCATTAACATTGGCACAGTTCCTGCGCCAGTGACCATCCATTGGCACGCCCACTGACCTGGTACACGAAGACCGGATACTGCGGGAACTGGTCCTTCGTCTGACGCACGACGTCCAGGTAAGGCATGCCTGGCTTCACCATCAGCATATCGGCTCCCTCGGCCACGTCTCGAGCCTGTCGGGCCGACAGACAGTTGGGTTCCATGGCACATGTCGGCTCCCTCGGCCACGTCTCGAGCCTGTCGGGCCGACAGACAGTTGGGTTCCATGGCACATGGACCATGGCTGGAACGTGAAGAGAGCCTCAGTGTTTTAGCGAATCCACTGGCGGAACTTAATTTCGTTAGATAATCAATTTCTACCAGTGGATTCGCCAATTATTTTTTTAAGGAAGGTACTGAAGAATATTGCATCATGACTTTATGTTTGATATCTTTTGCCAACGGGGATGAAACTGTGACCATGAATGGGCATTTTGTTCGATGTGCTCTATGTACAAGCTGTGTAGACTGTTACCTACAAAAAGCAAGGCTACCCCATGTGCCGCCATGATTTTTATTCGGTACCACGTAAACTGATATAGTGCATGAGTAAAACTAACCTTGGTGACCTGCGGTCAAACTGTGGCATTGAAGGTAACGTAATTCGATGTGCTGCATCCTTGATGGATAGCGGACATGTAGGCGGGGACGCCACCTTTTCATGGGGAGACATGCCTCCTGCCCCCTCCCCTTGGATCTGCCCCTGGATTTGAGCGACTGACGTCATGTGACTGAATAATTCGACGTGTTGCAAAAACCAATAACCAGCTAACCAACTAACCGTCCGGGGTCCCGGCTGAGTTGTTGAGCTGCGACAAAGGGGGAAGCTTCTCGATACAGGGAAACCTCTGCTGAACTTGAAAAGTTACGGTCAGATTTAGTTGCTTCTGGCGGAGAACGACGGAGCTCAACAGGACTTGCTCAGATAAGCGAGGTGCTTAACCAAGTGTTCCACGTAATGTCACAGGTCATTCTAAAGCTTAAAAGTTGCCGTATTTGGCGAAGGTTTGACTTTAGTCGCATACCATCTAATTAAAGCAGCGCAGAGGCCGAATTTGGGTGCCGTCACGCGCCTTCCATCCTACGGTAGGTAACCAAGACAGCCAATTATTTAACTTTAAGGTGTCCACAAGACAAGTTCTGCAAACATATAACCTTCATGAAGCAAACAAAGGGGCTAGGTTTGGTTGGGTTAGGTTAGGTTAGGTTATGCTTTTTCTTTTATCTTGGAAAAAAATGTTCGCAAATTCTATTTTAATTTTGTTTCTTTTCTTCAAAAACAGATTAGGCTGGGTTAGGTTAGTTAAGTGTTAAATTTTTTTTTTTAATGGTCTGAAAATGTTCCATGTTTTAAAGATTTGTTTCCTTAGATGGAAGGTTAGGCTAAACTAGGTCACGCTGTTATTTTTTCTTTCTTTTGAACATTATTTTGAATGCTATATTATCCAACTCCAAGTTATTTTTGTGTTAATTAGCCTGCGAACTGAAAAGCATGCAATTTACAAAGTAAATAGACCATTTTCCCACTTATGTTCATATTTTTAAAGCCATTTCACAGCTGGCCTATTTGTGAGATAGAATGCTGTTTTGGGCAGTGGCGCAGCTAGGATTTTTCTAAGGAGGACCCGACGGGTGGGTCTACTCTGTTGCCCAGGGTTGTTGCCGTGCCCATGCTCTGAAACTACTGAACCGAATTTCATCAAACCTTCACCAATCGATGCAATGGGGTCTATTTCCGTGGGACTTTTGAATATGGTGACTCTCACCGATACGTAAAGCTATTAAATTACCCCTTAAACTTGGAGCGGCCATATTTAATCCATTTTGAAAATGTTGCGGTACCCATGCTCCTAAACGACTCGACTGAATTTCATGAAACCATCACCAATCGATGCAGCATAGTCGATTTACTTGGAACTTTACAATATGGTGACTTTGACATTGACCTAAGGTCACAAAATAAGTACATCTTTATTTGCAATAATTGCGGTGCCCATGCTCCTAAACTACTTAACCGAATTTCATGAAACCTTGACCAATCGACGTGACATGGTCGATATACTTGGGACTTTTGAATATAGTGACCTTGGCTTTAGGTCAAGGTCACAAAAAGCACAAACAATTTTTAAGACTTTTAACCACGCCCATACTCCGAAACTACTAAATATAATTTCATGAAACCTTCGCCAATCGACGTGACGTCATCGATATACGTAGGGCTTTGAATATAATGACCTTGACTTTAGGTCAAGGTCACCAAAATACACAAAATCCTTTTTGAGGCTATTTGCCACGCATATACTCCGAAAGTACTTAACCGAATTTGATGAAACATTCACTAATCGACGTGGAATGGTCGATATACTCGAAACGTTTAAATATGGTGACCTAGACCTTAGGTCAAGGTCATCAAAAGTGCATAAAACTCTTTTTAAGGGTTGTTGCGCCGCCCATGCTCCGAAAGTACGCAACCGAATTTCATAAAGCCTTCACCAATCGACGCAACGTGGTCGATAACTTGGGACATTTCAATATGGTGACGTTGGCCTTAGGTCAAGGTCATCAAAAGTGCATACAACTCATTTTAAGGGTTGTTGTGCCGCCCATGCTACGAAAGTACGCAACCGAAATTCATGAAACCTTCACCAATCGACGCGACGTAGTCGATATGCTTGGGACTTTTCAATTTGGTGACCCTTATTTATTTATTTTATTTTGGTGACCTTGACCTAAAGTCAATGTCACCATACTCAAAGCCCTACGTATATCGATCACGTCACGTCGATTGGCGAAGGTTTCATGAAATTATATTTAGTAGTTTCGGAGTATGGGCGTGGTTAAGAGTCCTAAAAATTGTTTTGTGCTTTTGTGTGACCTTGACCTAAAGCCAAGGTCACTATATTCAAAAGTCCCAAGTATATCGACCATGTCACGTCGATTGGTGAAGGTTTCATGAAATTCGGTTAAGTAGTTTAGGAGCATGGGCACCGCAATTATTTCAAATAAAGATGTACTTATTTTGTGACCTTGGGTCAATGTCAAGGTCACCATATTGTAAAATCCCAAGTAAATCGACTATGCTACATCGATTGGTGATGGTTTCATGAAATTCAGTTGAGTCGTCTAGGAGCATGGGCACCGCAACATTTTCAAAATGGATTCAAAATGGCCGCTCCAAGTTTAAGGGGTAATTTAATAGCTTTACGTATCGATGAGAGTCACCATATTCAAAAGTCCCATGGAAATCGACCCCATTGCATCGATTGGTGAAGGTTTGATGAAATTCGGTTCAGTAGTTTCGGAGCATGGGCACGGCAACATCCCTGGGCAACAGAGTAGACCCACCCGACCCGACCCCCAAAAATGCCATGAAATAGAGAAGGCTTCCGGTGCGCCGAAAATTTATGGCTTTGCATGGTGAATATCTAAAAAATATCGTTTGATTTAGTGTGTTTTCGGTGCTAAGGGGGAGGGGGCGGCTTAGGTGCGCCTCTGGTTGGCCACAAGTTGTGGAATTGATGTGCGAATGGGTAGTGGAAGCTTGAAATTGATATTGCTGCACGTCTTCGCGTTGCCAAAAAAATCGTCAGGGGCATGTTGGTTTCAGTGAGGCGAGGATCAAGCAACGGGCGTCGTTTCATCAAACCTCTAGATTACTGGGTGGTTCATCAAGTTCGATCGGGTACTAAACTCACCCCCGCCTCCATATGGTCAGGATGGCCGAGCGGTCTAAGGCGCTGCGTTCAGGTCGCAGTCTGGTTCTCCAGGCGTGGGTTCGAATCCCACTTCTGACAAATGTTTTCACCGAGTCACTGCACAGCATGAACCGAGCTACAATGACGGCGCACCGCTCCAGGCGTGATTCGAATCCCACCTCCGACAAAAATTGCACCGAGCCACTCACTGCAAGCATGAGCCGAGCTATAATAACGGTGCACCGCAAGACAACTATCCATTCATCGTCATGCGATACTCAGCCCCCCGCACCGATAACGCACCTAATTTCAACCTGGTACAAGTTCTTCATTGCCTCATGCCTGGTGATTACCTAGACGAATTCTTGCACGGATCAGTCAACAGGGCTGTGTGGCAATTTTCACTGGACATAGTCGGTGCCCCTTGCCGCGCACCGATCCAGACTGGTGCGCGCCAAGGCCCGACTAGGTGCGACAACTGGTGGGCAGGTACAAAGCAAGAGATAACTGGTGGGCAGGTACAAAGCAAGAGATAACTGGTGGGCAGGTACAAATCAAAAGATAAAAACAAAGTAAAGAAACAATACTGAAGTCAGTGAACGGCAAACGCGGAAAATGCACCAAATTTGTCCCATCATTATCTGAAGTCTGCTGCCATAATCGCTGCAATGGGAAGGAATATTTCGCTACAAGATAACAGTGTATCCCAATGGAATATAAACGAAAACACTATGATTGCTAATGTCTCAATATCTCTTTCGTACCAGTTTCACAAACTTGCCCATACAGTTATTCTAAAGGTAGGAATTCCCTCATGAAATGTGATGACATGAAGAGGAATTAATATTGGAATTGTCTATTTGGCGCGTGCCTCTTCGCCATTTGTGTACTCATTGGTAAAAAAATTCATTTGGTTGTATGTAGTCGGGTGAAAAGTGGTATCATGCGTTCCGCTGTCTTGCGTTTTGCGTACTGGCGGCGCATACTTTCCGGCCGATCGGTGCGCCTGGTGCGTGCTTTTCTTGACGGTCGTTGCACCTGGTGCGTGCTTTTCTTGAAGGTCGGTGCCCCGGTTGCGCGCTTTTCTTGCCGGTTTGCAGTTTGTCTTCCTTTCTTTTTATCTCGACTAGGCGCTCGGCGCGCCTCGTCGATAAATCTGCCATACTTCAGAGAATGACCCATTGGCTACGTCCATCGGGCCCATGGGGACTATCACGTTATTAGGTCGAATCCATCGGACCTGTCCGGTGAGTGGTGGCGTCAGGCTAGTCGGGTCAGTCTAGGGGCCAGGTCACCGGGTCACTGATGGATCCCGAGTCGCTCACGTTGACTCACTGCTGCCCGGAAGGTGAGACAGGCATGCCCGGAAGAAGTCCGAGACTCACCGCTGCTCGATAGGCGAGACAGGCACTGCCCAGAGGAAGCCTGAGACTCACCGCTGCCCGGGAGGCGAGACAGGCACTGCCCAGAGGAAGCCTGAGACCAGACAGGCACTGCCCGGAGGAAGCCTGAGACTCACCGCTGCCCGGGAGGCGAGACAGGCACTGCCCGGAAGAAGCCTGAAACTCATCGCTGCTCGATAGGCCAGACAGGCACTACCCGGATGAAGCCTGAAACTCACCGCTGCCCGGGAGGTGAGACAGGCACTGCCCGGAAGAAGCCTGAAACTCATCGCTGCTCGATAGGCGAGACAGGCACTGCCCGGAGGAAGCTTGAGACTCACCGCTGCCCGGGAGGCGAGGCCGGCACTGCCCGGAGGAAGCTTGAGACTCACCGCTGCCCGGGAGGCGAGGCCGGCACTGCCCGGAGGAAGCTGGTAGCAGCGCCGGTCGCCGAACGCCGGAGCCGACTTGGCCGCGTCGCGGAACGGGCCGTAGAAGCTGCTGGCGAACTTGACGGCGTACGAGAGCAGCGAGCAGCGGGAGGCGAGGCCGGCGCCGGCCAGGGCCGCCTTGATGGCCGCCACCCGACCGTCCATCATGTCGGAGGGCGCCACCACGTCGCAACCTGGCCGCCGGTACCACAGGGCGAGGGAACACATCAGACAGACCAGCCCGAAATAACAGTGCTGAGAGATGTAATACCTAATGGCTCTACAGCCCACATGGGTGACCCGAAGAGAATAGATGCAATTTTCATCAATCGATGAGGAAAGTGCTTCGCGGAGTAAGGGAGCGTGATGTTTATTACCTAGAACATGATCTTCCCCGGAAAATGAGTCACTCCTTGTTGCGCCTAAAGACTGAATGCAGTTGTTCAAAAGTCACCACAAACTCATTGGTTTGACAAGCATGCCCGAAACTGACTGCGAGGAACAAAAATGTTTTTATATCAGAACCAAAAAATCCTCCCCGAATTTGAATTTCCCACCATTTTTTTCTCCACATCTAGTGTTACAAAATATAAATCTAACCCGAAGTGCCACACCCCACTTGCGCGGAGTGGAGGAAGGGGGCACCACACGTTACCTACGCGGAGAGCCATCGCCACACCGCATCTACGACGGGTGAGGTGATGCAAAATCTCACCTGCTTTTGCGTATGCCAGAGCGACCTCTGCCAGACGAGCGATGCTGGGCGGGTTATTGATGGTGCCGTCGGCGTGCAGAATGCCACAGTGGCCGTGAGACGTGTACGGACACAGGCACACCTGGCCAGATGCAGTACTGGTCAGATGTGTGTGGACACAGGCACACCTGGCCAGATGTAGTACTGGTCAGACGTGTACGGACACAGGCACACCTGGCCAGATGCAGTACTGGTCAGACATGTATGAAAAGTGGCCGATGCGTACGAGACACAGGCACACCTGGCCAGATGCAGTACTGGTCAGATGTGTGTGGACACAGGCACACCTGGTCAGATGCAGTACTGGTCAGACGTGGACGGACACAGGCACACCTGGTCAGATGCAGTACTGGTCAGACGTGGACGGACACAGGCACACCTGGCCAGATGCAGTACTGGTCAGATGTGTGTGGACACAGGCACACCTGGCCAGATGTAGTACTGGTCAGACGTGTACGGACACAGGCACACCTGGCCAGATGCAGTACTGGTCAGACATGTATGAACACAGGCACACCTGGCCAGATGCAGTACTGGTCAGACGTGGACGGACACAGGCACACCTGGCCAGATGCAGTACTGGTCAGATGTGTGTGGACACAGGCACACCTGGTCAGATGCAGTACTGGTCAGACGTGTACGGACACAGGCACACCTGGCCAGATGCAGTACTGGTCAGACGTGTACGGACAGGCACACCTGGCCAGATGCAGCACTGGTCAGACGTGGACGGACAGGCACACCTGGCCAGATGCAGCACTGGTCAGTTGGCCAGCTGGGTATATGCTGGATAACAAAGACACCATTACTCTATCCAACTCAAGCTTGGTATATGTAGACCACGAGTGGCATACGGAGCTGCTCCTATAATATTTCAGTCATTCTCAGCACATGTGTTCCCTGGTTACGAGCGAGGTCACGGACCGAGCACCTCTTCCCTTCAAATGACACTTAAAAAACTGACAGGCCTAAAGACAGTAAGCTTTTGAGAGGCTTATGGGCTCGCAATAAAGAACAAGTATGGACATGTAGCTTAAATATCCCAAATTTTACCTGATAATTTACGAATTTTTAGCCTCGTTACGCCTTCTTCTGCGTTATTTTATAACATTATGCCTTCTTCATTTCACGCTTTCATTCAACCATGCTATTCAAGCATGGTAGCATGATGTAAGAAGTGTGGGTAATAGAGGTAGAGGAGGGTGAGTAACGTGGTGTTCAATGGCAATACCCTCGGATAAGATGCGCTGTGATAAGATAAAATTCATGATTGAGTTTGCATGCGACATGTATTGCTCAAATCTAGAAATAACGTTACTTCAATACATTAATATAATTGGACGTGAAACGCATTGGAAGCGAAATGTTGCATGACGAACTGAATGCAACAAAGCAACAATCAACAATACTTCCAGTTGATCAGATATGCCGTGATAAGATGGTTGGTTATTGGTTTTTACGACACGTCGACCGTTGAGTCATGTAGCGTCGCCAATCTCTCACGCCGATTGGTCGCGGGCGAATAGTAGCGACATGTGAGACTCGAACCCACAATCTTTCGATTGTGAGACGAGCATCTTACCCCTAGACCACTCGTCCCCACTGTGATAAGATGGAATTCATGATTGAGTCCTTGTAAGACATGCATTACCCAAGTCTGGTGGTTATTGGTTTTGCGACACGTCGACCGTTGAGTCATGTAGCGTCGCCAATCTCTCACGCCGATTGGTCGCGGGCGAATAGTAACGACAGGTGAGACTCGAACCCACAATCTTTCGATTGTGAGACGGGCAACTTACCCCTAGACTACTCGTCCTCTCATTGCCCAAGTCTAGACAATCTTACTTCAATACATGAATGTAATTAGACGCGAAGCGCATTGGAAGCGAAAGTTGTATGACGAACTGAATGCACCGAATAATACAGCTACAGCACAAGAGGTGCACCGTCCTGCGTATCACTTGTGATCTACACAACAATGCGATTGATTAAATTTTACGCAAATTTTCTACCAAAAATGTTTACACACAACTCACGGTGAAGCTTGCATTTAAAGAGAGAAGACAAGTGGCACATATACTGCATTATAGAAACACTGTAGTTTTTCACGAGAGCATTGGGGAAAGCTAGGGAGAGTGATGAAGCAAGTAGGGGGCAAATGTATTACAGAAACGTAAAACCAGACTTGTTACACATACAAGAAGAGTTGTGCAAGCTGCACATGAACCTGGACAACGGTCAACGAGGCTGTGTTCGTCACTTACATCGCAGGTGACCAGGAGCGAAGGGAAAGAGCCCTTAATGACCTTGATGGCCCTAATGACGGCATTTTTCGGATCATCGGCGCCAGAACCTCGTTCGTCCTGGAATGGAACCAAACCATAGTGTTGATATGTCGTCGAACAATAATCGATCGGAGACATTATTACCCCCTGCCCATCCCAATTAACCCACATATTACACAGTCTAGCCTTGTTTTTGTGACAAAAAGAGCACTTGTCATTGACCACCAAAATGCACAAAACTAGCATAAATTGAAGCGGTTCAAGTGGGTGAAATGTAGCCGAAGCAGCTGACGAGCCCAAAAATTCACTACACACAAAGTGGTTCAAGTATTTCACCCTCAATGATATTTAATGTCAATCGAGTGAACCGACGACATACAAGCAGTTTGTGCAGGAATTAGCCTGTCCACAGATGCAATGTTGGGATAACAGGGGTTCATGAATTTTTATCAAGCACATCATGGTAATTCCATGTAACAATGTACATATTCTGCTGTTGTATACAGTGGTTTAGCATGTGCTTATGAGCAATTTTGCATGGACAACAATAACAATTTATCATGATTATTGACTGAATCTAGCAGTAAATTTGCACCCCAAAACTCATTCTATTCTATTTTTTTCATCATAAGACATTCCATCATCAAGTGTATCAGTGTATGTCCTGCTGGCATAATATATACATACCTTCTTTCCTTCAGGAACCCCAAACAGAAGAACTGATGTCAGACCATCCTCAACCACGGGCTTCAAGACTTCAGCAAGCTTATTCACACCATATCGAGTCACACCAGGCATACTAGCCACGGGCTGGATGGCATCATCATCATCACTGCGACATAACAAACAGATGTTAAACATATAACTGGGAACAATTATCGGGATAAACACATGGTAATTACTACAGCATAATCATAGACTTCAGCATTGTATCAGTAGCAATGAGTAGTCAGAGGGCCGCGGCTAAGCACCCCACCCACCCCACACACACACACCGAGGGTCGGAAGGGCCAATTCGAGCGCAATTTGTGCGTCGCAAGCTCACCCAGGCTTTTCAGGATGGCACAGGGCTCTTTAGACAGCATGAGACATTGAAGATCGAACTGGGCCCTTATTTATCAGAATTTCTTGAACTTTCAGATTCCATTTTCAGCCTTCTGTGGCACTTTGCTTGTTCAGGACCCCTTGAAGCTGGCTTCCCTGGTAGTGCTTGTATGGACCCATTTCGGCTCGATGTTAGAGTCGTGTGAGTTTTTGAGGTTCGGCTTGGAACAGGAGTTGTACCTGGGAGTTGAAAGGGTCTCTTGAAGCTGGAAGGCTCTTGAGGATGCTGGAGGGACCCCTTAAAGCTGGAGGTGCTTCTTGAAACTGGAAAGCTCCTGGTAGATGTAATCCTGGCACCCTGGACCCCGATTGTAGCTGGATTGCACGATGGGCCTGCACGATTTTGAGGACTCCTGACAGAGTAAGTGCCTGGGGAATGGATGTAGTTTAAGGGCTTCTGAGAGTTTAAAGAGCTGAAGAGCACATGGAAATGTGTGGAATTTGAGGGCCCTTAAGATCTGGAGTGGGAGGGACCTCTGGGAGCTGGAGGGATACCTTGAAGCCAGAGGGAGCCCAAAAAGCTTGGTGGCCTCTGGTAGCTGTATAAGCCCTTTGGAGGTTGATGGTTCCTGCAGTTGGATGATCACTAGAAGAATAAGAGCTCCTGGAATTTGATGGACCTGTTGGAGTTGGAAGCCTCTGGGAATTCTGAGAATTTGTGGGATGTCTACAAATTTGAGGACCCTGAGAGCTCCCACAAGTCCCAGAGTTTGAGGACCGGCTGAGAACAAGGTTTGGCCCCTGGGAGCTGGTGGAGCCCTTGAATCTAGAAGGGTGCCAGAAGCTGGATGAAATAGAGCAATCTAAAGAAAGTGTTTGTATATTTGGATGGGCTCCCTTGGGAGGAATTGGTTATAAAAAAATCATGAATAAACAAAACAGGTCATCTTAAAATCAAAGTTGAGGACTTCAAGAGCCTTTCCAAATTGTGTGGGTATGTTGGGTCTCCTGTATGAACCACCCCTCTCTTGGACAATTACTGGCTATGACACTGTGCAGTGGCATGCTTTACCTGTAGTTGGCTCAGTGCACTATTTGTTGCATCATGTAAACAAAATTGGAGTACCAGAACATATCCACATACATGTACTAGCACATCCACATGCATGAGCAAACACACACATACAGATGAACATGCACATAGAAACAAAATGCATGCAGACAAGCATACACATGCATGCATGTGGGGGCAGCAGGCAGCTCAGTTGGTAGGGCATTCAACTCCTGACTGAGATCGTGGGCTTGCTAAATGGTCTGGCAGTCAAATCCATCATAAAAAACGAAAGGGTACATGTATGATGTGCCCACATGCACATGTATGCACATGTAGGTGCACATACACACATCACATGCACAGAGACATGGACACAAAAGACCAGAGAGAAAGATGCAGATTATTTGGGCTTAAGGGCATGCCGACTACACAGTCATTCGGCCAGAAAGATGTGGAGAGACAGAAGAACAGACAGGGACACAAAGAGGGGAGTGAGAAACAGATAAATGGCAACACACAAGTGAGTGAATGAGTGAGATAATGTGAGTGTGAATGATGGTGAGTAAGCATGAGCAAGTGTTAGTGTAAGAGTGAGAGAGAAAGGTATCATACTTACACTATGAACACAGGGTACATGAGATTATCAGGCAATATTACAGAGCCAGTTTGTTGCCATCTCCTTGCAACAGGATGGCTGTATCCACTGTGTAGGATGTGACTTGCTGGTGTGCAGCTCATAGTGGCTTTTTTCTTCTAAAAAAGGAAGGAATATTATGCCTCATCATGAGCTGAAGGCTTTCCATAGGTCACAAAAGCATGACTTTTTGGAAGGGCAACAACTCCAGATTTCTACAGCAGTGGAAGGACAGGGTGCAGTCATTTCCAGGATGTTCCAGTCACTTTCCATATACTAAGGGTTAACACTGGCCTCATCAATCATTGATTTCCCCATCCTTCCAGACCAAAATTAACCATTGGCTTGTCAGCATGTACTAGCTAAAATAGTTCCAAGGTAGCTTTCACCATCAAACATGTCATTTGCCCCCTCCCCTCCCAATGAACTTGACAAAGTGACACCAATGTCCACCTATGGCATTTTGTGATACTGAGTGGATGTAAACAGTATGTTGGGTGCTCTCAAGCATTGCAGGATGGGTGGTGGTAGACACAAAGGGTCCCATGTTAGTCCTGAGATCATTTGAAGCATTAGCCACCTCAAAAGCACATCTGACCTGGACACCTCTGCCAGTTTTAGTCATTAAGATACCTTACATAAATACATACATTCCAAGAAGAATGGCCATATTATTCAATTTCAGAAGGGATTGCAACATCTATCCATTCTGTTATCAACTGTAGTCTCAGCCACTAACTAAATTGATCTATGCTCAGTGACTCAAGAACCAAATTTCAACATCGGAATTGAATGCACTTGAAAGTGGTATGGAATAAGAAACATCCCTTGGTCAGCATTAAAAGGATGGACAAACCCTCCACATGTCTTGGAGTTTCCACTTGATTAAAACATAATACTGAATCAGATAATATTGGTTTGATTAAGACATAATGCAGCAAATACAATGCATAAAACTAGATGCTAAATTACATGATCTGCAAAACTCAGAATGCCCACCTATGTAATCATGTAACCACTCATCATAATACAACTATATTATAATTAACCATCTTAAGAAATTAATACTAAAAATGGAAACCTTTCATATCTTTTTTTCTCCAAATTTTTTTCTGCTTAAGAACCTAACCCAGCCCAGCCTTACTAATTTTTTTTTCATGAGAACTTTTTTCAAAATTAAAAACAAATATAACCTAACCTAGCCATTTTACCTCATAGAAGTAAAATGTGTAAAACTTGTCTCATAAATAACTTAAAGCACAGTAATACCACCTAGCCTAACCTACCTATGAAGAAAAAACCTTAAAAAAGGATTTTAATAAATACAAAAAATCCACCTAAAAGGACAAGCATAACCTAATGTTAAACCTAACCAACCTTAATAGACATAACTTAATGAAGCATGCTTACTTTATGCAGGTAAAATGTTTGTAAAATGTTCTTGTGGATAACTTAACCTAAGATTGCAATTCCAATTTTTCACATATTGTTTTGTCAAAAGGGTTCATCTAGGCTAGGTTGTCTTTATGCTACATTACTTTTCATTATATAGGTACTACCCCACTCAAAGCCTCCTTTTTGGCATTATTTTGTTCACCAACTGAAACTTACACACTTGCACCAGTGACAAGTGATCACATCATCTTAATCATATTAAGGAACATGTTATTACCTAGGTACCTAGGTAGGTATTTAGGTACCTACCTAGGTAAAACATCTTTCTCTGGATATGCTGTATCAAAACTAAAATATGATTTTACCAAACAATATCATGTCCTGGTCTCAGTTGAATATTGTTAATTAACTCCTTTGATATGCCGGCATTACCATTCACAACCGAAGATTGATCGCGCTGGCTAAGAGCATCCATGGACAGGAATTGAATCTACAAACTTTGGGCTGAAACTGAGAGACAAGCACTATTCTACTGGACATGTCTAAGTCTGTGTGTGTGCATTAGGATACTGGCTTCCATCTCGAGGCAAAGTCAGCGATATCAGCTACCTCTGGAATACTCGCCCCCTACCACTTAGTTGATTTCTAGCCTTTCACCTTGTGGCAGAGAGGAGGGGAAGTCAAAACGTAGATAGAATTAAAGGCGCTACGATGGCCAGCATCTGTTGCTGCCATATCGAAGAGCCCATATACCTAATAACTCCCCCGCAGCAAGGAAAAGGGGGAAACGCGTGATGGTTCTCCTTCATCATGAGCTTGGTGCCCGAGATATATCTTGTTTGCGCGGCTGAGGGGATTAGCTGTTCCCCTCGAGCTGGAATAAGTATCCCGAGTGTAAATTTTACTGATTGGCTCGGGTAGCTTCATTCTAAGGTATCCCCCGCACCGCATGAAGGACCGCTTAAAAGGGGGACACGCCTACTTTTTGTGCTGCTGGACCGCATATATCTTTTGTTCGCCCCCATGCTTTTCGCCAGGTAGGGCCTCCTCCATGGTGAAGGTTATGGGGCTCGAAGGATCTCATTACATCTGTGAACATTTTTTTGGCACGTTGCTTATACAACGGGTCAAATGGGTCCAATGCATCGCAAGCCTGGTGAACTTTAAAGATACCTTGTATGTTCAGTTGAGGGAATTACCTGTCTCTTTAAGTTTGAATAGATAGCCTGAGTGAACATTTCACCAAAGGTCACGAGCAATTTCTATCTCCTAAGCAGGCCAAGAAAATACCCAAGAAAATCCATCAAAAACATCCGAGAAGCGTTGTTAAAAATCACATGAGGACCTTTTGACACAAAATGAGAACCATCAAGCCAAAAATCTCCCAAACTGCAGGGGACCCCTTCTCTCGTCAACGGAGGCCTCTTCTATCGTCAACGAAGGCCAGAGTCTGCTCCAAAGCGAATCAGAGGTCTCTAGAGGAAACAATAGATTCTAAAGAAAGGAGAGAAAGGCACATCCCCGACATGGAAGAGGTCCCCCCAAAGCCAGAAAAGAGGCCTCGTGTCGGAATAAGAAGTCCCAATGGACTGAGGAGGCCCAAGACACAAGAAGCAACCCAAAGACAGAGGCCTCAAGACGGGAGAGAGCCCCAAAACAAAACAGACCAGAAATGAAATCCGAACCCCTCCAGGAATGGAAAACAGCTGCCCTCGAGGCGGAAGGTTCCTATGGAGCTCCAGCATGCCCTCGGTAGAGCCAGTGGATTTCTGCGACATTCGTTACCCCTCCCCCAAACACGTGACGCGGTCCTTGTCTTACATAGTCTGGCTATCCTGAACTTCTTCAAAACACATGACCACCCAATTTAAGCAGCTATTTAAATGCAAAATCTTAGTAAGCCAACCCATACTAACATGAAGAATTGGATTAATGTGAAACATTTATGCATGTGTTATATTATGTGTTGATTGAAAATTACTTGCATGTGATGTACACATAGCCTGCGAGAAATTCAACGGCTTGATATTCAATGTACGTATTTTATTGGTGAAACTGGCATGAGCATTAAACGTGATCTGCAGTCGTGCTTTTTATTTCGAAATTACGATTTCATGCAGCTTGATGAAATTGGACCATGCTCACCGGTAAGCCCACCAGAAAAGAGGCATCCTTGCTCTGCGCCGATAAAACCACTTCTTCAAGGTTGCCTTCAAGTTTGAAGCGAGATTTCCCCAAAGCTCAGATCCCGGCTTTGGAAACGACAATGTTTTTTTTCTTCGTGGGATTTGCGTCCGCTATGGGAGATTATCTTGGTTGGTTATTGGTTTTACGACACGTCGACCGTTGAGTCATGTAGCGTCGCCAATCTCTCACGCCGATTGGTCGCGGGCGAAGAGTAGCGACAGGTGAGACTCGAACCCACAACCTTTCGATTGTGAGACGAGCATCTTACCCCTAGACCACTCGTCCCGGAGATTATCTTCAAAACAACTGTATTTTAATTTAACTCTACGACTATCGACACGGGATAAAAATGATGATGAACTGATGCTAACTTAAAAAAGTCAACCTATACAGTGAGCACCGCCAGCAATCTCAACTTTCCAACGTTTGGGATTGAGATTTTCGCAAAACCTCTTCTCAGTGCAAATGGCATCGCCGATTATACGCCACAGAACCGTATGCAATTTTCAGTGGAACAAAAATCGTACCTAGCAACCCACCTGTGAACTGGATCTTTTGGGAATTGTACGAGGGCTGGTAGCAATCGATTACTTCACCCCTTCGCATTCCGACTTGGGAGTGGCTAGTTAAAGTTAGACACGGACTCGCTGCGATACGCCCGCCATTGCCACGTTACTAATTAGTGGATGGGTGGGAGAGCCAAACGTCTCCACCGCCGATAAAACGCATGGTTCTAGAAACACCATGTGTGGTAATCGTAATTAGGAGCTGATTGCTACCATGTTAGACTTATTACAATTGTACTTGGTAGCAGCTGCAGCAAGCTACCAAGCAGGTACCGGATCAGTGTGAACAACGCCGCAGGAAGAATGTCATGATAAAACAGCATCATCTCCTCAGAAAACTGGAGAATGCACCTCTGCACTGAATTCCTTTGGAGGACACCTGAACTGCTCACCGGTTCTCATATTGAACACTGTTACACAGCACGGTATGACAATGATTCCAAAATACATATGAAAATCGACACACATACTATCATTGTCGCCCATGCAACAACGACACGACACTGTGACACACACACGAGGTGCCGGATAGCAGGCAGGCCAGTCAGTTGGACCACGCACCGCTCAATCCCAATGGCGGACGGATTGGCCAGCCGGACCACCGCCCAATCCCACAGTTTGATGAGGCCGTCTAAAGGCCTCCAATCAGCTCCACGGCTTGATGAGGCCGCCGCTCAGTCCCACAGCTTGATGAGGCCGCCGCTCAGTCACACAGCTTGATGAGACCGCCGCTCAGCTCCACAGCTTGATGAGGCCGCCGCTCAGCCCCACAGCTTGATGAGGCCGCCGCTAAGCCCCATAGATTGAAGGAGCCGGCGCTCAGTCCGATAGCTGCATGATGCCACCACTCATGCCGCCACTCAGCTCCACAGCTTGATGAGACCGTCTAAAGGTCGCCACGAGCTCCACAACTTGATGAGGTCGTCTCGAGGTCGCCGCTCAGTCCCAGAGTTTGATGAGACCGTCCCAGCCGGCGGTGATCACCTTGCTGGTCTCATGTGGCAGCCATATAGTTTGGATGCACACGCCGTCATGAGCCTTCCACTTCTTGTAGAGCTTGGTGGTCTTCCAGTCCCAGACGTAGCACTTGCCGTCGGCGTCGCCCGACACCAGGTAGCTGAGGACGGGAGCGTCACACAGCGTTAGGACATCGACAACACACGGCTGGGCGTCGTCCGACACCAGGTAGCTGGACAGGAACGTCGCACAGCAGCGTTATGACATCGACAACACACGGCTGGGCGTCGTCCGACACCAGGTAGCTGAGGACGGGAGCGTCACACAGCAGCGTTAGGACATCGACAACACACGGCTGGGCGTCGTCCGACACCAGGTAGCTGAGGACGGGAGCGTCACACAGCGTTAGGACATCGACAACACACGGCTGGGCGTCGTCCGACACCAGGTAGCTGGACAGGAACGTCGCACAGCAGCGTTATGACATCGACAACACACGGCTGGGCGTCGTCCGACACCAGGTAGCTGAGGACAGGAACGCCACACAGCAGCGTTATGACATCGACAACACACGGCTGGGCGTCGTCCGGCACCAGGTAGCTGAGGACGGGAACGTCACACAGCAGCGTTATGACATGGACAACACACGGCTGGGCGTCGTCCGACACCAGGTAGATGAGGACAGGAACGTCACACAGCAGCGTTAGGACATCGACAACACACGGCTGGGCGTCGTCCGACACCAGGTAGCTGAGAACAGGAACGTCACACAGCAGCGTTAGGACATGGACAACACACGGCTGGGCGTCGTCCGACACCAGGTAGCTGAGGACGGGAGCGTCACACAGCAGCGTTAGGACATCGACAACACACGGCTGGGCGTCGTCCGACACCAGGTAGCTGAGGACAGGAACGCCACACAGCAGCGTTAGGACATCGACAACACACGGCTGGGCGTCGTCCGACACCAGGTAGCTGAGGACGGGAGCGTCACACAGCAGCGTTATGACATCGACAACACACGGCTGGGCGTCGTCCGACACCAGGTAGCTGAGGACGGGAGCGTCACACAGCGTTAGGACATCGACAACACACGGCTGGGCGTCGTCCGACACCAGGTAGCTGAGGACAGGAACGTCACACAGCAGCGTTAGGACATCGACAACACACGGCTGGGCGTCGTCCGACACCAGGTAGCTGAGGACGGGAGCGTCACACAGCAGCGTTAGGACATGGACAACACACGGCTGGGCGTCGTCCGACACCAGGTAGCTGAGGACAGGAACGTCACACAGCAGCGTTAGGACATCGACAACACACGGCTGGGCGTCGCCCGGCACCAGGTAGCTGAGGACAGGAACGTCACACAGCAGCGTTAGGACATCGACAACACACGGCTGGGCGTCGTCCGGCACCAGGTAGCTGAGGACGGGAGCGTCACACAGCAGCGTTATGACATCGACAACACACGGCTGGGCGTCGTCCGACACCAGGTAGATGAGGACAGGAACGTCACACAGCAGCGTTAGGACATCGACAACACACGGCTGGGCGTCGTCCGACACCAGGTAGATGAGGACAGGAACGTCACACAGCAGCGTTAGGACATCGACAACACACGGCTGGGCGTCGTCCGACACCAGGTAGCTGAGGACGGGAGCGTCACACAGCAGCGTTAGGACATGGACAACACACGGCTGGGCGTCGTCCGACACCAGGTAGATGAGGACAGGAACGTCACACAGCAGCGTTAGGACATCGACAACACACGGCTGGGCGTCGTCCGACACCAGGTAGATGAGGACAGGAACGTCACACAGCAGCGTTAGGACATCGACAACACACGGCTGGGCGTCGTCCGACACCAGGTAGCTGAGGACGGGAGCGTCACACAGCAGCGTTAGGACATCGACAACACACGGCTGGGCGTCGTCCGGCACCAGGTAGCTGAGGACAGGAGCGTCACACAGCAGCGTTAGGACATGGACAACACACGGCTGGGCGTCGTCCGACACCAGGTAGCTGAGGACAGGAACGTCACACAGCAGCGTTAGGACATCGACAACACACGGCTGGGCGTCGCCCGACACCAGGTAGCTGAGGACAGGAACGTCACACAGCAGCGTTAGGACATCGACAACACACGGCTGGGCGTCGTCCGACACCAGGTAGCTGAGGACAGGAACGTCACACAGCAGCGTTAGGACATCGACAACACACGGCTGGGCGTCGTCCGACACCAGGTAGCTGAGAACAGGAACGTCACACAGCAGCGTTATGACATGGACAACACACGGCTGGGCGTCGTCCGGCACCAGGTAGCTGAGGACAGGAACGTCACACAGCAGCGTTAGGACATGGACAACACACGGCTGGGCGTCGTCCGACACCAGGTAGATGAGGACAGGAACGTCACACAGCAGCGTTATGACATGGACAACATATGACAGGTGCAATAAAATAGCATAGCAGTATGCTACGAACGAACTGAGCGAGACCATGTCGCCATGGATAACTCTTCAAATGTTGAATTTAACAACTTTTTATCAACCGGTTTATATATCAGTTACCTAATACATTACGCGCGCTAACCAGTCATGAATTTCCATAAACTTCCCGTTTTGTACATCTAGCAATTTACTTCTTCAGCGGTTAATTCAAGATGTGTTTGATAGACACAAAAGTATGAACAATGAAGGTATTGAATATCCGTTCCGATGGGCGCGAATGATCAATTCTGGTCGAAGCACCCTAAAGCCCAAATAACTAACTAACTAATATCCGTTCCGATACCATAAATGCTACACATCGCCACGAATACAAGGGTGAGAATACGGAATAGGCAGCGGCATCAAGGCAAAAGGGTGATGATAGTGGGATACCGAGAGGTCTCAATTTGTGTGTGGGTAGTAAATGTAAACAGTATTTTTAATGGGCTGTAAATAGCGTAGACCTTCCACCGCTATTTCTTAGCCACCATTGATTCATATCATGCATATATCTCATTTGAGATAACTACAGTTAACATGGCCATCTGCTACTAACATATCCTGAGTTCTTGTAAGCCACACTAAGACTACTCAGGCTGCCACGAGCCATTAACCCCTCAAGTTGAGTGATTACAGGCGGCCCCACAAGGCCAGCAGCTATCAATCACAGATTCGAAACTCAGACCAAAAGACCTTGGAACAACAATTTGAACGTGACTTATGTCAATTAAATCAAATTACGAATCATCCGACCTGAGTCCCCAACCGGCCAGTGCTACCACTGCTCTATCTCAGAGGAAGGCAGCGTCGGCAGTTGAGCCTGACCTCATTTCTGGCGAGAAGTCAAGTCCGCAGGCGTAGCCGGCCACCATGTGACCCGTGAATGTCTTCTTGCGATGCAGCTTGTAGCGGTTGATGGCCGAGAAGATGCAGATCTTGTTGTCCATAGACTGGCACGCCAGCCACTTGCCGTTGGGCGCCAGTGTGACGGCGGGCATGCTGTGCATCGACGGGTCGGCGATGTACTTCATGTCTACCGGGATGTCCCTGAGGCAGGATGGAGGCTGTAATCTCCGCAGCGACGCCCCTATGGGATGACGGAAACATCGGCTGTGCAGGGAAAGATGGACAGATTGATGGATAAAAATAGAGAAAAAAGTAGAAAGAGGGAGCGCGAGAATGCGAGAGTAAGAGAGCAAGAGGCGGCAGAATACCAGTTGCTATGCTGTGCCGAAAAGTACATCCAGATTAAATGTGAGAGGCTTGATGCAATTGCTTTTCAAGATCTGGTGTAACGCAAAAACGTTTTGCGAAACCGCACACAGAACAAAAATTTCCAGGAAAGGCATGGTTTTTTCAGGGGGCTAATAGGTCGCGATTGCACTTGCCAGAATTGTGTGCAAAAATAAGTGTCACTGGGGCCCTTCTGGATGTGCCTCAAGCAACATTCCCTGGAATGTCAATCGTAAAGTGGGCCGAAATGTCTGTGGAAGATGCCTGTGACATCAACCAAACAGTCATGTATACAACAGAAAATATATCTAACATCGTCGTGCGTGACATTCACGTTACAAAAAGACATCACACGAACACAGCAGTTAATTTGACCGCTCAAAAACCAGAGTAGGTTGAAGGCAGGGACCCCCCGATCAGAAAGTCTACAAACTCCCCATCAGGTATAAGAAAGGAATGAACGAAATTAGCTGCTGTTTCGTTAACAGCAAAGAAACGAAACAATCCGCGTCTAGGGCGGACGGCCGTGCCGTTCGTCCAAGAGGCAGCATGTCACATACCACTCCCAGATACGCAGACTCTTGTCATCCGAGGTGGACACGAAGCGGCGGTTCTCGTCGATGAAGGTGATGGTGTTGACAGAGCCCAGGTGCCGGTCGTACTCCTGCGTGATCTCGCCCGATCGCGTGTCCCACTGTGAACGGATCATCGGCCGTCATCAGTTCACTGTCGGTGTTCCAGAGGGCGTCGACTGAAAATGGCAGCGCAACACACACGCACACATGCAAGTGAGCAGACTTGGATTGGTGTTCTGGTATCGTGGATGCAGAGGAAAAACGTGGAGTTATTTAAGTTGGAAAGGATAATTTTACTTCGCTTTGTGAGATTATAAATTCCATCTTTTAATATTGAGTTTGGGTATTTCATCGACAAGCAGCGACCTTAGTCATTGTCCAACAGCACCATTCAGCCCTCCTGCAAGAAAAAAGAGACAATAATATTCTGGGTAACAAATCCCAGAACATCCCATTTTTTAATAAACCTGCACGTGAGAAACATCTCGTGAAAGCAGCTGTTGGAACGAAAATGAAAATGGATGGACGAGGCTGACTACTGCCGGAGGGACTGTCTCTGACTGTCAATTCGCCGTCCATCATTTCTTCAGAATTTCAATATCTACACCAGCCAAAGGTGAATAACCTAACAGCTAACAGATCGAGATGCGAGAATATCAATCCTACACCGATCTAAACTGAAGTCTTTGTGCCTTTAGGAGAGGAAACGGAGACTCATGCATAGTGGAGCACGGTGGTTGCTGATCCGCCTAGAGAAAACGCCGATATAATGATGTACACATATGGAGCTTGGTCTTCTGTTTAGAACACCATGCACACTGTCCCCGGCTCTATGGCTTCTAACAGGACACACGGTGGTGAATATCGGGTTATTGTTATCGAGCACGGCAGCGATATAATCAAGGGATCGTGTCATTGCATGTACATGAAACGTTACAAGCACATCACTGGCAGGGCAACAAAGTCCGCAAATCATTGTTCGCCACTTACACAGAGTATCTTCTTGTCCGAGAGGCCAGCGACAAAGAGGTGCTGCTTGTCCTCGTCTGGGTGGAACTTGACGCAGTACGGCACCTTCTTGTTGGTGAAGCGTGATATGCACTCGCCACGCTCCGTGTCCCACAACTTTATGTAGCGGTCGTAGCCTGTCGTAGGTGCACGTGTCATCACTGAAATACATACCTTTGGACAATGTGTGATAAATGTTCATGTACCTTTAAGCAACTGTGAAGCTTATGCTCGTTAATCTGCCCGCGGATACCTAATAACGAGACGTGCAGCCTAGCGGCCATCATCGGTACAAAAACTCACCATAACGATACATGAAACCTCCCTCTTAAGACTACAGGCTGTAAGCTAGCTCATATGAGATCAACTGATTGCATGACAGCTAGTGCTAAGCTTGTTGCACGAAGTAATAATGTCTTAGCGAGCCTGAGGGTCAGACTGTTGGTGGGGACCTCACTAAAATGTTAAGCCTTTCTTCAATACATAGTGTGGGATTTCCCACAAACATTTTGAGTACGTCACATCTTCTACACCTTCACCTTCTCTCCGTAGTGGCGTCAATTAAATTTGCGAAATACGCTACTTTTCTTAGAACAAGTGTCCCTACAAAAACGTCGATCGTATGGATCTCTATTCGTAAACAGATATAAAATGGATGTACATGGAACAACTCATCTAGGGGCTGCACTCAGGAACGAACCACGAGCAGTATGGAGACCCAATGAGCTGAGAACCCGAGCCCGGGTTTTGTCCCCCCCCGACAAAATTATGGATCCGTCCCAGATCCTACGCGCGTGCAACCGGTGATAATGGTCTGATTTTATGGTGACAGCTTGCCCCTCGGTTGATTGATTGATTGATTATTAGGGCTTTAGGGTGCGTCAACCCCAATTGGGTTATTTTGCATCCATGCTTGCCCCCTCGGACTGACTTACTTGCGGAGAGGAACTGTGTGCCATCGTTGCTGAAGCAGACGTCGCGTACAGCTTGGCGGTGACCCAGGTACGTCCTCAGCATGCGCCGGTTGTTGTACACCTCCCACACCTGGTCACATAGCCGGCAGCCGGGGTCAGCAGGTCAGTAGGTCAGGCACCGGTCATATGTATTCCAATAATTCCATGCACGTAACCGTTCACACCTGGTCACAAAGAGCCAGGGTCAGTGTCAGTTGCCGGTCACGATTTTCAAAAACTGTTTCGATTGCATGTTGATTGTGACTACAAGGGGACAACGTCATCGTCTTGGAAACTTCTGATTACACAACATCGTGTCCGACTCCAATCCGTAAAACGCGGTACATTCTTCCATTCTTACCTTGATTTTTGAGTCCATTCCACACGAGAGCAGAAGGTGACCCGACTTGAAGAGAGCCGTGTGGCATGTACGCCCTTGGAGTGTCCCTGCCACGTGTACAGCAGCTTCTGGGAATGAAGCACTTGTCGGGCGGATCTTCCGATTTGAGGTTGACGCCGACATCCTGCGGCACGTGGAGGTACGAGCGGCCTTGGTAGTCATAGGCGTCCTTGATGTGCAGCTGCGTGCGCTCCTCCATCGGCTTGTCGTCCGTCTGCTTGCCGCGCTTCTGGCGCTTGGCGACGATGATGTCCAGCTCGGCCTGCTCCTCCTGTCGGTCAGGTTGTTGTTGTTATTGGGGTTTGGGGGCGCACCAACTGCATTGGCTACACAGCGCCCAGATTCTGTCGGTGAGGTGAGTCACAGGTGAGTCACGTCAGTCACAGCCGGCGTGGTGGGCAGATAATAGTGGGTCGCAACCGGTATGGTGGGGACGGAACAGCAGGTCCAAGTCGGCATGGTGACGTCAGGACGACAGGTCACAATCGTATAGTGGAGACGGAACAGCAGGTCTAAGTCGGCATGGTGTGGGCAGCACAGTGAGTTACAGCCAGCATGGTGGGGATATAGCGGCACATCACGGCCAACATGGTGAGGATAGGACAGCAGATTACAGTGGTATTTCGGAGATCCAATCCAACTCCATTCACATCCAAATGCCAAAGTTGTTTTTGTTGTCGCTCTCAAGTCAACAACATGACGAATAC